>VZUI01061449.1:0-20835 GCA_013401135.1 Cettia cetti
AAAAACATGATAAAAAGTTCTGTAAACATTACTTTGTTTACATGAAATTTCTGACTCCAAGGCTGAAGGCTGGGAAAGAAGGCGACACATGCATTTACCAATTTTAAGGCATCTATGGCTCTTATAGAATGGAAAACTTTTTTTTAATAAAGTCAAATAAAGATCTTTGATTATCAGGAGTACTGTGTGTTTGTTTTAGTGGGGATTTAGATATGTTAAATTCCTGCTTCTGAATTCTTGTAGGAATCAATTCTATATAGCTTTGAAGTCAGAAGGTATAACAATGAACTGTGTGGCCCTACTATTGATGGGCCAATGTGATGGAATTAGTAATTTCTAATTGGAAAAAAGAAAATTGTAGCCACATACCTTTTCTAGATTGGATGTATAATACCTATATCAGAACACCTGGCTGTTATATTTCTCCGGAGGAGAAAGAACAGCATCTATGGCAGATGGATCATGCTGGTTTTGGATGCTGAAATAGAAATTAAAGTTAGTATATAAATAGAAATGTATAAAGAGTTTCATTCATTATGTGGAGTTAGCTTGTATTCTGTCCAAAAAAATTTGGCAGAACTAAATAAATAAAAATATAACCAGAGGAAGGAAAATACCAAGTGGACATGTTATCACAATCTGGCTTTAACCTACACATTGCAGAACAAAAGCTGCAATAGAATTCAAAGGGAATAAATCAGAATCTCAGGGTGGTGGTGTGTCTATTGACCAATTTAGTATTAAATTTTTTTATGTTTTTTGACAGCTTCCCACAACTAGAAAGAACCTAATACGTAAGGAGAAATAAATCACGGTAGAAAAGAAGAGTAAAAAACCAGATTAGATTGGCTTTTGGAATTTCTAGGTTGTAGTATTCTCACATGTAAGGTTCCTGGAAAAGGAGGAAGAGGAGATATGGCTCTTGGTCCAGAATATCATTAGAAAGTAGTCCCAGTTTAGGAGGAAGGCATTCAGTGGTGTTTGGCCCCACCCTAAGCACTCAGTGGAGCATCTCTTTCCAAAAGAATTGCTCGCACCTTTCCCAAAGACTGATCATTCCTGGGCAACAGTAACAAAAGGAGAGCCACATAGAAAACAACTTAATTTGCTATTCAAATATTTGAGACTGCATGGAATCCCTTTCATGTACTTTATTCTAATTTTTTTCCAAAATCTTGGGGACCTCTGATTGCACAGAGCTCCAGTGGAATCCAAAGAAAGCTAGGATTATTGGTATTGCTCCTTCATCACCTCTCGAAAGAGGATCATCATTTCATCCCTTGCAGAAGTGGAAGGGATAATCAGGTTTTAGAATTCAAGCATTATTGGGATATTAGGTAGATTTAAGTTAGCATAAGGGGAATTGTAATACCATGAGCTATAGAGGTTGAAAAACCAAGGAGATATAAAACTGTAAGCCTCCAGTTGCAGTATGAAGCAGTAAACCCAGAAAAATGCTGACATCTGTAATGCATCAGGAATGTAAATGAATTCACTGTAACATAAATGATAATTGAGAACTCTCACTGATAATTTAGGATGTCTGAAAATTTCTAAATTGTGCCTGAAGCACAATGTGGAGCTGTGTGAAGCTTTTAGCTGCAGTAAAAGTTGGTCTACTTCCTTAACTGTGTCTGTTTGTTGCTACTGCATTGCCTGTGTTTCCTGGTATTCTTTTGGTTTTGTATGTAATCAGAGGCATTATAAGGTTCCTCATAAAAATTACATTTCTGCCTATGCACTTGTCGTATTATGGTAATAGCTATATTAAAAGTTTTCCTGTATCACATTTTCTCAAAAGAACAAACATGCTATAAAATTAAATTCAGGTTTAAGGCAATATAATATACCAGCTCCTATTTTACTCACAGTATCCGAAGTATTGTAAAGGACGAGTGAAAACGCACTCACATTATACACACTACCACTGAAGTGTTTGGTTACCAGTGGAATATCTTTTGGTCATCTTATTAAATCAATAATGTTTACTATCTGAATGCCAAGCAGTTTATTTTCCCCTAAAGTAAAACCTCATGGTAGACCTCAGATTAAAAATGGCCTAAAGAAAGGACTTAATCTGATTAGGAGATGACAGCTCCATCCCATATCAATTTACAGAAGTCAGAATTGGTTAGTTATATCAGTTTTCCTTGGTTATTACGTTCAATCTTGAATAAATGAGGGGGAAAGTCTGTCTGTGCTCCTCACATGCAGTCATTTAATTCACCGTTCTTTTCTGGCAAATCTCATTCAAAGTGCTCCTTTGAAATATGATTGGTGATGCCAATTACCACGGGCATATTGGCTGAACAGAATATATTTCATTTTATTAGAGAAAAAGACATCAATGGAATCTGCTGTAATTTCTGTGCTCCTTGCTATTTAATTCGTACACTGTTTATTTTTTATTTCAGAGGATGAGCATGCATCCTCTGCTCCCATTCAGTTTCTCATTATTTCTCCATTAAGTCAAATTGCAGTATAATTCAAGAATATCCAAATTGATGAAAAATGGTATTGCTTTAGCTTTTAAAAGCTAAAGACCCATAGGACAAGCCGCTTCCCTCATCTATAATCTTAGTCTTATCAGATGCTCAATTCAATTGAAGACAATATAAATGTAGGGGTTTAGAAACCAACAACCAAACTGATAAATTGCCCACAGTAAGGATATTTCATTGTGCAAATATCAATAATCTCAGAAATAAGCTTTAAAGGAGAACAGAAAATTCAACTCTAAAACCGGGGAGTTCACTGACATGAGACAAATTATCATTTAAAACTGAGTTTGTTAAAAGAAGAAAGCTTTATAGTAAAGTCTTACTGATATTTTAAATTTCACTGAAGTCTTGGCTTCAAAACAGTTTGGATTTTACCCACAGTATACAGCTACATCCATTCTTTCTCAGTAACAGGCATGGGCCATCTGGCAAGGGTTGGCAACCTGTTCAATTTTTGTGGGGTACTTCTGATTTGTTACCTTCTCTGCTCACAAACAGTTTTCCTGAAAAAACCAATAGAGCTGTGCTGGTGTCTGTCTCATCCCAGGGCTTGTGAACTTCATCCTGGTGTGCTTAGTAGGCTCTTGCTAAAAGGGGTAGTTATGCAGCAGATAAAGAACATTTCAAGTTAATCATTACGTGTTCTGCTACAGCAATTTAAAACAGAGCCTTAACTAAAAATGTCTAACTACTATAAATTTAAGAAAGAAAAATCCTGGTGTATAGTCCTAGTACACAGCTCAACAGTGATTTCAAGAACAGCTGTTTGTAATTCCTGAGTACATGGATGACCTCATGGCCCAGGCCTAGATCTGTGCATTAAGTGCACTAATAACTCAGCCAAAATCCAAGGTGGTACTTCATTCTGATGCTCACACAAACAATTGACCTTTGCTGCTGCACTTTTGTTATATTTTGAAATGGTCACACCACTAAGAGGGAGGTAGCATTTTCCTTCAAAATTCCTCAAAAAAAAGAAGTTTAACAATAAGGCAATGTAAAAGATAGAGGTTGTCAAAATGCTAGAAAAGATTACAAACTTGTGAATTCCCCTGATTTACAAGGGAGGTCCAGAGCTACAAGCACTTGTTCCACTTCATTGGACACAGCACAGTCTGCTGCTCCAGGATAGATTTATCCTGCAGCCTCGGCCAGCCAAGGCACATTCACTTTCTAACACAACCTGTTGGGAACTCACCAGCACACCAGAGCTGTACCTGGATCTCATCTACCAGGTGCAAAAAGAATTCAAATGGTTTGTTTTGTTTACTTTTACAAAGCAACTTCAATTTATCACAGCCTTATTTTATGCACCATGTGGATGAATCCTGTCTATAATATAAAATAATCAGAAAATGTTTACATTTTCTAACAATTTAAAATATGATCTTGCTACTTAAGGGTCTCTTTTAACTTTTAATATATTTCAGCAGCTATATAAAAATGAGTTTTTACAACAATAAAAATAAATATGAATACATTTTTACAGTTTGACTGAAAACTCCCTGAAACAGGACGGAAAAGCACAAGCCCTGGTATACAATATTTTTATATATAAGTCATATATAAACCCCATTAATATCCTTTGTAGAATCAGATGTCCTAGAAGACCCTCACTTAACAAGCATATCTTTGCAAATAGGAACAATTTCAGCTATGAGGAGAAATTTTGCTGGAGTTATCTTAATGAAAAGATGAGGGAGAACAGAAAGCTGGAAGACTGCTGTAAAACTGACCAAGAAAGCAGCAACCTAGTATTAGACACAGTGATGCAGAAAGAAGGGAGTATTCTGGAAAAAGTGTGTTGACAAGGGAGTTTTGGAGAAGGGGAGTTTTCTCTAACCAAACTAGACTTCCTAGTCTGTACCTTACAGTCTGTACAGTTCACTTTACTGTGGATTCCAGGAAACAGAATTGCATCATTACTCTAAGAAAAAAAAAATTAGATTTATTGCAAAATAAGTCTACATGTGTTTCATTTAACACATATAGTGCATTATTCTTCATTCTCTTTCTGCATTGCAGAGTTAATCTCTTCAGCAAAGGTTTTTAGAAGTCATTTCTGTGCAGTACTTGAAGCAGATTACTTGAACTTCTTGCAGCTGCCAGGACATGCCTGGGGTCAGCTACAAGCAAGAAAAGAGTGCTGAGAACTTGGTAATCCATATGAACTGGAGAGCTGTAGGCAATGTTACTGTGCTTGAAGAGCAGCACGAGCACTTCAGCTCTTTCCATGTGTCGAGTTTTAACCCCAGCTGGCAGTGCTCAGGGCCAGGCATCCACTCACTCATTCCCACCTCACTGGGATGGGGGAGAGAGTTGGAAGAGTAAAAGTGAGAAGAATGATGAATTGAGATAAAGACAGTTCAATGGGGAAAGCCAAAGCAATCCCCACAAGCAAAGCAAAGCAAGGAATTCATTCCCCCTTCCCAGGGGCAGGCAGGTGCTCAGCCATCCCCAGGGAAGCCGGGCTCCATCCCACCGAACAGGGACATGGGGAGACAAAGGCCACCACCCCAAACATCCTCCTCTTCCTCCTCCTTGCCCAGCCCCACAGACTGAGCATGAGGCCGTGTGCTCTGGGACAGCCCTTGGGCTGGCTGGGCTCAGCTGTCCCAGCTGTGTCCTCTCCCAGTTCCTTGGGCACTGCCATGGGGTGGGGTGAGAGGCAGAAAAGGCCTTGGCTCTGTGTAAGTTCTGCACAGCAGCAACAAAAACACCCCTACTCAAACACTATTTCCAGCACAAATCCAAAACAGAGCCCTACACGAGGTACCAAGGGAAAAGTAACTCCACCTCAGCCTCAAACAACAAACTGTACTACTGAGAAGATTTTGTTCCTTTTTCCAATGTGTTGGTAATGCTATAATTTCTCATTTTGGGTCACTGATAGGTTATACACATCAAAGACATGTCAGATGAACCCAAGACAACTAGACAGCAATCAGCTGAATCAGAGAAAATCACTTCTGACCATTTCTTCATTAATTATATGATAAATACATATACAATAAAATAGCTTTTTGAAATATATATATAAATATATTCTATAGACAGTATGTAGAGTAGCTCTCTACAAACATCACAGGTAGAAACTCTAGTTAAATCCTCAACAGCCTGACTGTGCTACAGGGATCTGTAGAAATAATCTAAGAAATCAATCCTAATAAAGAAATCAATCCTTGAATCTCCATGTTTTCTGCAGTGAGCTTTATGTTGTTTTAGCTTCTTGGTCATACAATGTATAGAATCTTTTGACAGTCAGATCTCTTTTTTTAGCACCTCTAACTCTGCAATTATTTTTTCTGAGGCTTTATAAGCATTCAGATAACTTTTTGCAGCTGGTTGATCATACAAACATCTGTTTAGGTGATGGCAGTTTCAGCAAGAATGAAAAATTTCTTTTGAGTTGTAACAATGAGCAATATATCAGTGTGGCAAAATATTCAGGTAATGATACTATTACAAATTTCTCTCAGGATTTTAGGTCTGGTAAATAATAAAAAAAATCCTTTTAAATAGTTCAGTATGTCTTTTAAAAGACCCAAGGTACTTGAGCTTCGCCAACAGTGTCTTCCTGAGTGAAGTTTGGTTCTGGGAGTTGATTATGGCCAACAGATGGTCCAGATATTGCTTAATTTTAGTTAAGATATTTTGGTTTTCATTTATATTTCATGGCTGGATTTTTACACATCTTATACTGGAGAAGACAGCTATTTCTGCCCTAATGCTCAATTTTAAAATTGCTGCTTTTCCTGTACATTCTGTGTTCAGAATAGAAATGTGTATTGTCCACAGTTTGTGTTGTACAACATATGCTTAGTTAATCTCCAGTCTGATTTTGAAACATTACTTGTTATCTTCTGTTGGGCCTTATTTCATGATGTCAACACCCTCAACAAACTGCATAACACGTCAACAAGCTACATAGTATTAAGGTTATTAGCACCAGTTGTTGTTTTGTGTTTTACAGTCCATGTAATTTCAATACAGTTTGAGGAAAATGTTTCCAAAGGCAAAATGAAAAGATCCTCTCTAGTTCTACAGTATTTATCCTAAGATCTGATACTCTCTGTATGACCAGGCACTGAAATATTGACTGCTTGCCCATGGGAATGAGAATGAGCTTTTAAATTCTGAAAGCAAACTGTATCTCACTCCCTGTGCTTTTCACTCCTTGCTGTTTTGAGAGTGCCCCTAAGGAGTTTTTAGCACTGAATTCAGGCCTGTTGTATTGTCCTGTATATGAATATTCATGCCCATATCCATATGACTCTTTTTTAGTCTCAATAAAGATCATAGTTCTTGACTTCTAATCAGTCAAAATATATTTACACCTAAATCATATGTATATTCAAGTCTGTTGTTAAGGCCTTCATAGAGAATGCAATTAATCTGGTCAGGATCTCACTGGGGTGTTAAAAATCAGTATTTGATCAAGCTCTTGAATAACATGAAAAATACTGTGTCAATTTTCTAGGATATAAAGTGTACTGAAATACCTCTGCATACTGTACATTTGCACTGAATTTGAGTTGTTCCTGAGTTTTTTAGTCCATTTTCCATGGGGTTTCACTACCACTGGATAGGGCTCGTTGTCTGGTTTAAAGGCTGGTATTCACCTCCCTAGGATGGAAATAATGTATCTCAGGTTATTGAGCCTGAAATACTGAAGAAAGTGACTTGTAAGACAAAAATAAAAAGGAAGTATTCAGGAACACAGAGCTCTAGGGAATGCCTAGATATCATTCTCTTCAGAACAAGTAAAAGGAACAAATAATCTGTTAATCTGATTTGTATCTGAATTAGCCCAAGGGTTCATGTGTACAAATAAATTGTTAGGTGTTAAAGCAAAAAGAGCCTGTGTAATTTTCTTTCCATATTGTGTTTAACTTGTGTTTAACAAGCTTTTTCCCACTGTTGAAAGACATATTTTTGCATAAGAGATTGCTTGAAAATAACCCAAATTTACTTTCTGTTGCCTGTGCTTTCTATCTAGTACTTTCCTAGGAGAGCACCTGCTACATGATGACAGCTCTGGTACACAGTAATGAACTCTGCTCTATTTAACTCTTATCTTTTAAACTGTTGGGGGTTTCCACACTGAGGTTTATCTACTACACTTTAATATTAAGTGGCTTCCATTTGCCTTGAGTGATATTCATGGACCTGTAAAAACTACAGGGAGTTCTACTCCTTTGTTTTTAGGAAGGTGAACATTGCACCCCTTCTGTGAAACTGCATCATTTAACTTGCTTTCTAATAGTTTTCTTCCTCAAAATGCACAATACTATTCTTCCAATGCCGTATAAAAGAACCCTTTTGCCAAAAATCTGTACAGATTGAGCTTCATATGGCACAAAGGCTTTTCTAGGTCGAAAGATGTAAGTGCTAGATTGCGTGAACAAGTTTGGAATTGCAAAAATACTTACAGCTCATAAAACTTTCCAACAAAACCTCCTAACTACACTCAAAACAGTGCCTTGCAGGATGCTTTATGGAATCAGTCTTGTAGCTTTCTCCTTCTGAGTTTTTTGGCATCTAGGTCAGTAAAAAAGTATATTATTTTCTAAATAAGTATCATCACCTTTTTTTTTTTTTCCATATCTGTTAAAAATACATACAGTGCATCTATAGCTCCCAGTTCATATAATGGTCCCATCAATAGATGCATATTGATTTGTACTAATCAGTAAATATAATCAGAGCTAGTAAGGAAAATACCTCTAAAAAAGGAGAAGAGTGAAAAATAACTGAGTGCCCAGAGGAAGTTCCAGAAATCAGGTGGATTAACAAAAATATTTCAATGTGAAAAAAAATTGTATTTATTTAAAATGTTTTTTGACATTTACTTTTCCAGTATTACACACTTTCATCAGGCAGTGAAGATGATATAGTGCCACCTTATTAATGTGCACCCACTGCTTAAAGCTCTTGCCCTTAAAAATGAAACCTAGACAAAGTTTCTAACATGCTAAGATAAAGAATTTATTCTGATCTTACTAGTTTAATTTAAGCTACCAACAATATTTCATTCATTTGTTCATGTACTGAACATTAATAAATCAAAATTTAATAAAAGGTTGAGTTATAACAGTTATACCACAGAAGGAGAAGATGACCAGGAAGAAAAATCTAATAAATATTATTTATTACAATAAAATAATAACCATAATCACCATTAATATCACAGGAGTAGAAGGTCACATTGCTGAATGATGAAAAAAAATGGTGTGTAAAAGGCTGCTGCTCTCTCTGAATTTTTTTTTTTTTTTTAAAGTCTGTGTACCAAAACTGAGTTGCATGTTGGGATGCAGATATTGCCAAGTCTGAACCATTAATGCTGGAAGACAAGGGAGGTGCACCACTGACATCTTATAGGATTATTGAAGACAATTTGGATAAATAACCTTTGTGAGAGTTTTATTGAAACCCATTTATATTAAACTCAAATCCAGAAAAATGAATTTTTATGTCCAGTATAGTAAAAATCCCATTTTCTTGCAACATTTTTATAGTTGTTTGGTTAATTACAGGAAAGAAAAAATTACTGTAATTCTTTGTATAGAAAAAACTTCATAGTAGGAAAAAAAAATTTAAAGATCAGGACTAGAACATAAGACTGCCTTTTGATATATGCCTTCAGTAATGTTTTCTGAAACAACTGAGGGGCCTCAAGAATGGATTTTGTTTAGGTCATGAATCTTAGTTTTTTAGATGAAGATGATCTTTGACGAATCAGAAATTACTTTGTGAAGGACTAGGAAACCCCAGAAATTATTAAACCTTCCTAGGAAACTGCTGAAGAACAGACAAGTGTGAGGATCTTTAGCAAAGGAAAAAATGTGACCTTTTCTTTTGTACTCTCCATAAAATTGTCCAGCCATTTTGGTCTTCATCTGTCTGGTGGGCTTAAAGATGCTGTTTCTCTGATACATGCCAGCCCAAACTGCCATTGTGAAGAGAACCTTTGTGTTTGCCTCCCCAAAACAACTTTACTGTGTGTCCATTTTGATTATTATGGTTTATTGTGTTCAGTACAACATCTGTTTGTTATGTGTTTGAATTCCACCTGGGCTGTTTGTGTCTGTTGTGCAGAATAAGAGAACTGTAGCATGAGAAATCCCTTAATTTCTCTGTTCTGTAGGTTTTGAAGGTCCCTTGCATTTCATTTGGAGCAAATTTCAGTTCTGATGTACAGAGCAAGCCTAATTCAATCCCAGTGCAGGGATCTGGGGCATTAACAGTAACAATTACTGAGACTGCTACCTTGCCATTCTGTTAAACAGATAGAAGATGGGAACATAATGTGTGGTAATTCCCAGCTGATCTTTTTTTTTAGCAGGATATTTGATATCCTAATGCCAGGGTAACATTGTTTTAAGACCTTGTCTTTAACAGCAAGAAGGTTAGGAAGACTCAGATTTACTCATCTGGTTCTTTCAGTGACAGCAGTCAGTTTTCTACAGTATGAAGATAGCAGCATTTAAATCTAAGAATGTTTTTGGCATTATAATGCTGAGTTAATTTATGGCTAAAACTGTACGACACAGAATGATATGTCAAATGCAAAAGAATCAGATATCACAATATTTATACTTCCATATGTTTATAGAAGTTTAAAACCAGCACAGAAGCAGATTAAAATGTGGAATTTCTCTGTACTTTTTGATACTTTGTACTGAGTCATGCATAGTACTTTTACTTTAAAAATTCATATAGTGATAATGTCATGCAAGCTACAAAATAGATTTTAAATATAATAGAGAAATTAGGAATTAATTTATTAAGTCTGCATTTTTTCCCCATAATGCTTATCAAAAAGAAAAAAAAAAGTTTAACTACGAAAATTGGTAGATTCAAATAGGTAACCACCATAATCATCCAAATTTGCATTACATACAGGCAAATGAAAAATTTTGCATCTTTTTTTTAGCACACAAACTCCAAGATTTTCTCAATTCTGGAATTTGTTTTTTTAAACTATAGCTTAGGTAGCTCAGGTAAGATGTTTTAAGAGAAAGTCCTAGATAGATCAGCAAGTCCTTAGCTTAAATTTATATTCCTTATGCTATAACAAGATAAACAAAGAGCAGAGTCTTTCAAGCAACCAAATCTCACACAGTTAATTGATGGCAATACAATGACTTTAATCTGAAGTTGTGAGCAGGAATTTGTGTCTAATTTATTTTAAAATTGGATAGAGTTCAAAATTTAACACTGCACAATATTAAGGGGTCTCCAAGGTTCTTTTGGAAGAGGGAGAAAAAATTGCATTTGTAGCACATGCAAAAATATCTTCTCTGCTACTGAATGGGTGGACTAATCCACTGCACAGGTACTTCTGCAATAATCTGCAGTATCAGCCTGCCTCCATACACAGGATAACACTCAATGCACACAAGACATTAAATGAGGAGTTTGAAAATTGCAGTGTTGTTTTGGTTTGAGTAGTCCCAAATAGGGTTTACGTTCATATTCTGTAGCACATCAATGCCAGGCAAACTATTCAACACTCGAAAATTAAAGAGAGAGATTTCCCCACGGTTTTTAGAGTGTTTCTTTTCCTCTTTTCCTCTTTTTTTTTTTCTTTTTTTTTTTTTTTTGGCTTTCCCTTTCTAGATTTCCGTCTTTTTTTAAAATTTATTTTTGATACAGCGAATCACAATTCTTTCCAACGTACAGCTTTGCAAAAAATGTGTTTGTTTAACTTCTGTCCCATCTATTAATTCTCCAGGCAGCATGGCACTCATTAAAGTCAGCTGAAATGTATACATTCTTAGCCCATCGATTCAGTTGTGCTAGCAAAAGCATAAAAAGAAGTGACATTGGCAGTTTTTGAAGAAAGGCTGATGTGTCAGGAATCCCTGCTGTTACTAGTTATACCTACAGAGTGATAACTACCACACAATCATCCTTTTATTATCACCTTTTATTGAACTTCAGCATTTTTACGAGCCAGGTAAATGGTGTTGATTTCCAGAGGGTGAGAACACAGCTTCACCAGGGTAGCAGCTACCTAGGGATGGACAAAGTAGGAGTGAACATGGGTTAGGAACTGGAAGAAGAAATGAGGAAAAGGAAAAAAAAAAATCAATTGAGTGGGTGTGGATCTAATCACTATGAAGCAGAAATTGCTTGGAGTGTTAAAATATAACCTGGTGGATATTTTCAAAGGTACAGGAGGAACAGAGATATGCAGCACACACTGCACTTCAACAGAAACAGCGAGGTACTTGCTTTGGTGCATAAAAAAGATGGAAGGCACAGAAAACCAAGGAAGTCTCCCACAAAACAAGGAACTGTTACACTGTTGACTGAAGAGCACTTCACTCTTCAGGTACTTGGTTTAATACAGTATTTTTGTTTACAGTATGCTTGTTTTTTATTCTCCTAAGGCCCTCTAATTAGGTTTCAGTATGTGCATGTTAGTAACTTCCCCCTCAGCTCTCTCCAATCCTGAGAGGGTATCCAGTATCCAGGTGGGTGACCCAGCAGGACTGGGCAGGTCCAAGCCCTGTGCATCTGAGCTGGCTCTTCATGAGGGTGAAAGGAATCAGCCATGCTCCTTGTGCTCAAAACCAGGGCAGGTGCCATCCATCCCCTGCTGTCATGGCAGACTTTAATTGTTAAAGCAGTCACTGAACGAGTCACAGAGCCTGATTACTGTTGTCCCACTCTCAGGAACCTGTTATAACATAAAATACTGGTCAGAAATCTCTCCACTCTATGAAATAGGTGGTGCATTTAAAACTAATGAGAACAGAGAGACAAAACGCAAAAGGAAATATTTCCTTGTATTATGTATTTAACAAAGATGGAAAAGCTTAATTTCTGGTCTTTCCTCTCTGCTACTGGCTGTC
This sequence comes from Cettia cetti, assembly GCA_013401135.1. Lineage (NCBI taxonomy): Eukaryota > Metazoa > Chordata > Aves > Passeriformes > Sylviidae > Cettia > Cettia cetti. Next base: position 12,365 of record VZUI01061449.1, read on the forward strand.
CACATGCCCTGAGTGTAATTAATTCAGTGGTATTGTATGGAACAAGTTGCTGACTTCTAAGCCACCACTCCTGTGGTATCTAAGTCCTGGCATTGATTGCAGAACTTCAATTTTAAAACCTTCAATAACTGCCATGATATTTGGGGATAGTTGTAATTCTGATCTGATCTGAATTTACAGGACTGCCAACCATCTTATAATGAATGATCAGAGCATATAACTGTGAATTTGGCATGAAATCCCTTTATATTTTTGTATTTGATGCTAATCTTTTAGCTAACCTCACATATTTGTTTCCATTTTATTCTCTTTCAGTTGGCCAGCATATAAAGGTGGATTCATGATTCCAATAGTCACAGAATCACATAATGTGCTGGGTTGGAGTCCAAGCCCTGCACAGGAAACTCCAAGAGTCACCCCAAGAGCCTGAGAGCATTGTCCCAGTGCCTCCTGAGCTCAGACAGGCTTGGTGCTCTGCCCACTTCCTGGGGAGCCTTCTTCTTCTTCTTCCAATTATTTAAAGGCATTAAGAGCAATCAATCTTTACATACTCCCAGATCTATCAAGTAAGCAATAAAAATGATTAACAGTAATATCATAAAAATTCATCAGAAGCCTATTCTGAAATGTGTATCATCTTGCATTCAATACTGATCAATTAATAATTTGTGAGTAGCCCGATATTTATTTAATATAACCTTTACACCAAATCTGATTTTCAATAGCATTTAATTAACCTGTGCAATGACTGCAGTTGTGTACATAGATTAAAAATTTGTAAAAGTAATGGTCAGTTAGGCAGCAACCAGTACAATTTGTACATACAGTGACATTAATTATGCTTTCAAATTAGGCATATCATTGCTCTGGATGATGTGGAATTCTGGCCTTATAAATGTATTCCCTTCAACTTCTCACAAATATTTCCAAGTAATGTCTGTACATAGTGCAACTCATTCTTAGTCCAAAGAGAACCTATTAAAATACAAAAATAAAAAATGTGTTTATCCAATGTTAATATATTTTCTAATAGGGTTGGGGTTTTTTTTTTTGTAAGAAAATAAATTTAAGTTAAGGTGTTTCCACAGATAGTTTATTTACAAAAAATCTTCTTTTGGCTCCATAACAAAATACTATAGGTAAGAAAAACAATCTATATGCAATTTCACACACAAAAAGTAGAGCTAATTGAAACTTTGAGATTTCCTTTTTTTACCTGCAATGTCCACTGCAGTCACTTCTTCACCAGCATCACAGTTTTAGTTTTCCCTTCACACTTGTGTCCTGAATGTGGCTCTTGTCCTTTCACAGCCTGTGACGCCTTCCTGGGCTGCCACCAAAGAGGTAAATAGCAAATTTGTGTAGCACAAAGTAACACTAACTCAGCTAAAGAAGACCCCACTTGTTCAGCTGAATTTTTTTAGGCAAAAACTCATTCTGGGTTCTGCATTTATCACCTTTGTCACCAGGTTTTGATCCTCACTGCAGGACAATCTCAGGGGCAAAAATCAATGGTAATGTGCAATTCTTTTTGAGTGCCCTCAGTAGCAGGGGATGGTCCTCAAACAAACTCTCCTTTCTCTCTTTCTTCTGTCCTTCTGAGGATAAGTTATTGTAGGTAGAAGTCCTTTCTCCAGGTGTAAAATGAGTATTTGCTGGTTTTGTTCTGACTCAAAACTCTACAATGATAGGAGTGGCTCTTTGCTCTTTCAATGGACAAGGAAATTTCTCAAATGCAGTTCTGGAATACCTCTGAATTTTCCCAGTTCATCCTCAAATGAATAACCATTCCTGCTATTTCTTACAGTAAAAAATTCTGTTCATGAGCAAAAAATATAAAAATGTCAGTGTGTTAAAGAACTGGAAGAAGATACATTTTTTGATGGAATGAGCAAACTTGAAAGGACAGTCAGTCCTAAAATTTTCTTGCTTGAATCTTCCCCAGGAGGTCACAGGTTTTGAGTGTCTGGGATTTTCCCAATCACCACGTAGTGGTTATCTTTTCAGGCTAGAAGAGAAGGAAATATTTGTCATTAACTTTGCTCCCTATATCATTTAGATACATGTGGTCCCTGCCCTGCACCGTATCTTATTTCTACAGTAGAACAAGCCACAGCCCCTTGCTATTTCTCCTTTGTATTCCCAGTTGTTATTTTTAAAGGCACAATATTTTATACTGCAGTAGAAGAGTCTGCCTCCACCATAGAAAGCATTCCTTAAGTGCCATAAAATGACAGAAATTAAAGAAAATACTGGTATATAGAATTACATAGTTCACGTTTCAAAATAACTTCAGACCCTCAGTGGGGAAAAAAGCCATTTGAACACCACCTTCATTTTGCCTGGCAACTTGTTATATGAAATATGGACAGGAAATCACATGGAATTTAGGACTTTGCCTGCTGCTTTAGACTAAAATATAATAAAAAAAAAAAACCCACGAGGTCAAATTCAGAAGAATATCTAGTGAGTCTAAAGGGATTTTAAGTTGGAGTGGTTTCTATTCCTCTGCTGTACCATATCTGAAACTTGTTGAAGTGAGTTGACCCCAGCCAGCAGTTCAAACCCACCCAGGGGGATGGGGGAGAGAACAGCATGGACAAAAGTGAGAAAAAACCTCATGAGTTGAGGTGAAGACACTACTAAGTGAAAAAAAACCCGCAAACACAAAATCAAGTGGTACAAAAGCAGTTGGTCCCCATGTCTTAGCACCAGTGATGCCCAGCCCGTGTCAGCAGCAGCTTGAGGAGGTGCCTTTGTTTCCCCATATTAAGATGAGGAAAACTACTTTTACCAAGTTAGTTCTTATTCCTTAGATCCTCATAAAGCTGCTTCTGCCTGATGTGATCAAGAAAACATTTTCACACTTTCATTAATGTTATTCATACATTGCAGTACTTCTGTTAACTTTTATTTTTACTTCCATTACCTGTAAGAGCAGTCTGACCATAGTTACTTTCTCAAAAAGAGGCCACCAGAATAACAGTGAGGGTAAGGGCTGGACTTGATGATCTTTTCCAACATGAATGATTCCATGACCCTATAAAACAGTGGAAGCTTACCTGGTTAAACACAAAAAAATTGCAGCAGCAATTCTGCAGTGATACAGTTCATACAACACACACAGTTGTGGCCAGCTCAAAATGAAGTATTTCTATAATAACAGCCATAGAGCATTGTCTGTGGAAAACAAAAGATTTGATATAAAGAAAAATGATGTTAAACCACACAGAAGAAAAACATGAGAGCACGTGGTTCTTTTTTGTTTGTTTGTTTGGAGAATCAAAAGGGGATTAGGAGAGTAAAAACATTTTAATTAATCAGTGAGTATTAAATAAGGGAACTCTGGTGAGTTTTCTTTGAATTCTAGTTTTTGCAAAATCGTTAAACAGGTTGAGATATAATGAAAAGCTGGTTCATCAGAAATGTGTGCAGGATGTTGAAAATATAGTCCTGGGCATATAAATCCGCAGTATTATGGATTAGTTTTGATTTACAGGAGATGCAGAGAGAATGTTGCTGTTGGAGTCGGACACTTTTCTCTGTACATGAAACCTACTTTGAATTTCTGTTGTTACTGCTGAAAGACAGAGTTTCTCTCTTCATGGGTTCACTGACTGATTTAATATATCTTCTGTCATGCTGCTGCTGTGGATTTCATCTCTTAAGGGAAAAAAAGGTAGAGAAAAAAGTATTAAACTGCACAGCAATCTATAAAACTATTGGCATTTCCAGCATTGTCAGTGTGTCTCTGATTAAAGGCAAATAGTGCATACATGCTGATGTTTTCTCTCTGTTTTTTGAAGGACATAATGTCTGGGTTCATTATAATAATACTAATCTGAGCCTCTGTAACAATATCCTATTTTTGTTTGATGATATTGTGGCCCTGATATCGTTCCTCATGTTGGGAAAGCTTTAAAGCAGAGAGCACTTCCCATATCTATCCAACAGCCCACTATAGAATGACTGTGATTCATTAGTGAGATAGGAAGAAAGTTCCCTGAGCTCAGCCCTGAAAGCAATCTGTCATTAGAGTGGCACATTAGCTTTCTTCAAATTCATTTGTGAGACTCTTTGCAGGAAGTAGTGCCTAATAAAGTAAGGAAATGACAGAGGAATATTGAAGACCTATTAAAGCATTAAACCCAATTCTTTCCCAAACATAATAAAGGCCAGCCAGACAACCATCTGTAATGCTGCATTAATTTTCTAAGAAATAGTGAGGAGTTGGTGTTCATAACACCAGGCTGTAACGCAGAGCCAGTGCAACCCTTCAAATTGTCCTTCACTCTGCACAGCTGGCCTGGCTGCTGCAGGCTGGAGACTCCTCCTCTCTGTCACCTCAGTCCCAACACCCAGGGCAGAATCCCCCACTCCCAAAAACAGAGCCTGGGCAGGCAGGGGTTGTGCTGTTCTCTGAACCCAAACCACTTTTTTAAAATCTTGCAAAGACCTTTGAGATCTGAATAAAGAGCTTAATTTCATGCTGATAAAATGTTCTGTGAACTTGAAATATTAATAGTTTTATATAAATATTAGTCTTCAGAGTTTATACTTTTTACTCCAACTTTCTTAAACTATATTAGAAGAGTAAGTATGATGCAATCTTGTAGACAAGAACACAGAATTGGAAGCTTGTATTTAAAAAGAAAAACAGAAAAAACAAAGGAAGAGAAACTGGATGGGAAAATATTCCAAAAAAAGTATAATAAGGCCATTGCTCTCCTGTGATTTTTACCAATTCATAATCTCTAATGATTCTTCATTGTTGTCTTTTGGGAATCTATCCTATGATCAATTTCACCAATGTTTTCTTGCCAGGAGTATTTGTGTATTAAAAAGCAAGTATTCCCTTCGTGTTTTGACTTGGCATGTGAATTGCTTGAAAAAATAAAAGAGAAAAGATAGAACCATATTTCATGTAAAATATGTTCTGCAGTGTACACATTCTGTGTTTTTCATCTAAGGATTAATTTTTATATATATATGTGTGTGTGTGTGTGTGTGTGTATACGATTTTTTTTTCTCCAGTACTAGTATGTTAATACAAGAATATTCTTTTCTAGGAACCAGAGCCAAGGATACTTTCTGGTGTGTAGGAAGCTGGCTGTGGAGCAGCTACAGTCCCATGTGTGATTTACTGTCCTCTATGTCAGAGACAAGAGAAGCTCACTTTTTATTAAATTGAAATTCTAGAGGAGCACTGGCTGCAAGACTGATCTCCCAGTTGGTCTGCTTTATGGACAAGACAGCAGAAATTATGGCAACTCACTTGGGCATCTCCCAGTGGATATTGGAGAGAGTCATGGTCTCCTGGCTTTCCATGAGTTTCTCTGGACACTCCCAGGGCCTGGCAGCCCTGGCATTTTGCTGAGAGCTGCTCCTTGTGCTCACATGCAAAGGCCAAGCACATGTGCAGTGCTGCACAGGGAATTTATGGAGTCTTTTTCAGCAAGTAGCTGAATTAGCCTTTTCACCTCTCACAGACCTGTGTACTGCATCTTTTCTAAACAGGTAAAATCCCTTATATTAACAATGCTCCTCGGGGAGCATCTTTGCCCTGCTACTCTTTTACATCATATCATCTTCTGGGCTGAAAGGCCACGCAGTAATTATACCCAGAGAGTGACCTTCACACGGAAAGGCTCTGGGATGTTTTTATATTTAAGTTCTGGATATGTAAAAAAGGCATTTTCACGTGGTAGTTTGCTCCTAAAACTCACATTTATCCATAAGTGTTTCGCACACTGAGTTTCTCAGAAACTGCTTTTATGCTGCATTTCAGTAAGTGTCAATATATGATTTATAATTGTTTTAGAGTGAGATACCCTAGCTAATTCTCCCAACACATAAGAAAATATTGCCATCTTTTGCTCCATGCAGGAAGTGCAGCTGCTGCTTCCAGGTCCTCCCGTTTTCATTGCCCTCTGCGTACCTCTGCTGTTACAACAACTCAATTGCTTTCAGAAAAGCTGGGCTACTTCTGTTTCACACTAGGAAGCTTCATTTCAATGGACTTACATGGTAAAGTGTTGAAACAAGCATAATGCTTTTATTTTGCAGTGGTGGGGTTGGTTAAAGATTAATGGGAACTATGTCATTGAGCATAGGGTGATTTCTTAAATTTTTAGAGGTTCATTGTTGGGGTGGCTGCTGAGAAAAATAACAGTGCATTAATGCTGTCACTGTTACTTCAAAATCCTTGGCTCATACCTTGATGCTATGGCCTGAGGTGTCTGTTGTGGAAACTGTTTAGAATTTTTAATTGAGAAAAACATGGAAAGACTGATAATCCTATTCCAGTCTTATTCCAACATGTGCTCCCTCTAAGCTTCTAATACATACTATCTAAGAAAGGCTTTTATATTTTTACAGTTTGTTTTTTCTTTTTCTTCACACAGATACTTGGGATTTACAGAATTTAAGCTTGTGATGACCACCCACTCCCCACCAAAAAAAAAAAAAAAAAAAAAAACCCAAAGCAAAAAATTCCACACAGCAAAAAATTCCACACAGAACAAAAATTCTCCAACTCCAAATAAAATTTGCAGTGCCTGTAGTCTTCTGCTTTATTCCCAATTTGTTCCTATTAGCTTGCACACTTCTAATTGTTCAGGTCAAGTAGCCTTGTTTTAGAAATAAAGTCACACACAAGTATTACATCTTATATAGCGGGCTAGAGAAATTTTGTTGCATTTAGGAAGGCTGTGGGTGTTTCAAACTCAATCATCTGTATTTGAAACTGCTTTTGAATTCTTGTAGACATGCATCTTATGTGACAGGAGTGGGAGCAAAGTAGTGTTCACCAGAGGAAGCAAAAATCTGTGATCAGTGCAAGTTTAGCTCATTCTCTCAAAAGTACTTCTTCCTTTTATTTTGATTCTGACTTCCTACCTCATCCTCATCCTCATCCTCATCCTCATCCTCATCCTCATCCTCATCCTCACCCTTCCTGTTGTCTCTCAGCCTTCTCATAGCTCCCAATTCCAAACTGTATCTTATTTCACTCTCACTACTTTCGATCTATAACTTCTTGAAAAACTTCTTGAAATTACAAATAGTTCAGCATTGATGCCAGCTTGGTCTTGTTAGGTTTTGTTCATAATATATTATTTCCAAAAGGGACAAGGCTTGCTCACAAATGTTGACAGCACAGTCTCATCAGTGTCCATGAGACATTGATTTCCAAAGGCTGAATTGATGGATGCTCATCTAAAACCAGCAAAACCAGGCTTCTTGTTGTGGTTTGTCCTTTGGGCTCTGAATTCCTGCAGCACCAAGCAAGGCCATGTAGGAATGTTTGCCTCATTAGGTTAAAGTTAGGTGTGTGCATGTTGTAGGGCCTGTTGGAGTCCCATGATAATATGTAACCAATATTCATCTGACTTGTGAGTATTTTACATTTCTTTCTCTCTTGTGCTAGAATCTATGGATCACAGATGCAAATTTGGAGTTCTGGGCTTCTTACATATCATATCCTAATTGTTTTTCTGTATTCTGTCTTTTTTTTTCTTTTTCTTTTTTTTTTTTTTTTTTTTTTTTTTTTTTTGTCCTCTCCGTGCTCCTCCAGCTCCTTATTTAATTTTTTTCTCCCTCAGAAGCAGAACATCTGCTCACAGAACGTCTGGCTGGAGCTGTAACCTGCCTTGTACTTCTGCAGCTATGAATATACGGCTGCCACCAAATCCTTCTTTGTTACTTTTGTAAGGGGGTTAGCCAAAAAACTTTGCTAGGGTGTCGGCAAAAACAAAACTTTTATTGTGTAAAAATCAGTATGAGTCTTAGTTTTTGAAGGCACTCTGATAATTTGCAACATTTATCCCACTTTATATTCTCCAGAATGTTTACTGAACTTTTAAGGTTTTCACTGTACCTTTTGTACTCAGTCTCTATCCTGATTCTGAGACAGAGGCACCAGCAACATGACAGGACTGTGTGTACATTGTGAAATCTGTATCTATTTTAGCCACCTTCCTGATGTATTTTCCTATTTTTTTGCTGTGCCTCTACTCTGTTAATATCCCTACCCCCTCTCTTATTGATGCTGTGGGGATTACACATACATTTAAAAGAGGGCTGCTTTCATACTGCCTGCTGTGCACACTTTGCCACCAGGATCTGAACAGTTTTGTTCATTTGCAGAGGGACAATTGTGAAACACATGCCCATTCTGCAGCCAGGGTAAATAAGAGGCAGACATGTAATCTAAGGTAGCACATCTGGGTTGTGGTGGGCATCAGTGACAAGTGGTGTCCCTCAGGACTCTGTACTGGGATGTACCTGTGGCTGTGTATGATGAATGGGTGGATGAAGTGTTATTTAATATTTTCATCAAGGACATAAACAAGGGGTTGAGCCTCCCCCAGCAAATCTGCACATGACACCAAGGTGAGTGCTGCAGCTGACACTCCAGAAGGATGGGATGGCATCCAGAGGCACCTGGACAAGTTCAAGAGGTAGGCCCATGG
>VZUI01061451.1:0-31759 GCA_013401135.1 Cettia cetti
CCTGTTACATTACATTTTATCTCTTTCTGTGTTGAATATTCTGGTTAACACCAACCAACCAGTACAAGATACAAAACAACCTATGAGAGCTACTACATTAACATACTATTCTACATTCTAAAAAACCTTTTCCCTGCCACCTGGCAGGGCCCATCCCCCTGGTATCCCTTTGTCTTCGAGGAGTGTTGCTCAACCATCAGGCATCCAGCCTTTAGTTAACTCAATCACTCTTTTCCAGCTTGGCATCCTACAACTCAAACTTAGCTTTTAATTCAATTTCATTCCCAGGCTTTACACTCTTATACTCTTTTACTGGGCAGTCATATTTGTAGGGCCTTACTGCCTCATCCTCCCCAACAGGTAGAGCCCAGCTGATAGCTGTCCCTTGCAGTTCATACTTGCCATAATGCACCAGTGCATTTTCTAGCACAGGGCCCAGAGTGTGGCGAGGGTATAGAGGAAGCACTCATCGTGTGCAGTTCTTCGTGGCAAGCTGGAATCTCTTGCCTTCCGAGATCACCTTTCCACTCTGTCAGCAGCCTTGAGACATGGGCTTTTTATCCTATAGGCTTTTTAGTGACCTGTCTGGTCAGTAGCAAAAGCTCATTTCTGTATCTATTCCACATGGAGGCATGTATTTCAATGGAGATAGAAGGGGAAATGCCCAGATTTCTTTCTTCCTGAAAAGCCAACACCACTCGTAGTTTTGCTCTAGTTCTCTCCTGTGGGCTCATCTTTCTTACAACCTGTACACCATGGTAAGATGATATTTGCATCAAAAGAGTTTTAAACCAGGTGCCTATGGAAAGGGTAAATCCTCATTCTTAAGCTCTTGTGAGCTGCATCAGAAGGATGGCAAGCTTCTGAGAACTTTGTCCTGGTGTGCACTTGTTTCTCTCTGAGATGAGAGGCTAAGTATGGGACCTGGAAGATTGTTCCTAAGTACCACAAGGCCAACCAGTTGGTGTTCATTAGCTTCGCCTCTGCAAAGGGTGAACTTCTCCCTTTCCCTTGCTGGTCTTTGCAGAGCTGGAATTAACTCCTTCCTGCCAGCCCACACCACTGCAGGTCATGCAGGATTCCCAGCATGCTGTCTAAGCAGTCACATCATCCATGGAACATCTCTATGGCCAGGAACATGGAGAAAAAGCAGAGGAGAAATTATTATGTCAGCAATAATGCTGAGAACAGAGCTGAGTCTCCAGGCACCTGCTTCATCCACGTTCTTTTTAGTAGATGATACTACCTGTCCAGCAACCCACTTGTGTTTTTCTGGAGCACGTGGAGCATTACCTCTGGACTGCAGGACATCCTGTCTTCAGCTTCATTAGAGACCATCTCTATACACCAGAGTAGCTGAAGTCCTGTAAGAATCCCAGGATATCCTAGTTGAAGGAGACTCTGCTTGCTCCTTACAAACTGCTATAGCTATATAGAAGAGAGATTTCTGGATCAAAAAGCCAGTCATCTCCTGCAAAGGAATGGCAAAGCAAAGGAACAATTATTTTTCGAGAAACAGAAACCTGTATCAGAGGAGATCTTGGCTATGGTATTTGAAAGCACTTAGGAACTGAGAGAATAAGTTTATGTTTCTCCTCCAATTAGTATATCTTCTTGCAAAGTGAAACAGTTCCAAAAAAAAAGTGCAAATAGCTGCTGCTCTGACCATTTAGCATGTGTGTTTGTGTGTGTGGCTGGCAGCGCCCTTGGGCTGACTCAAGTCTGGTCAAATCCCTTGACCACCTGCTCTGAGGCCAATCTCCCTGAATTCTTCTTCAGTGAAAGTTTGGAGAATACCATCGTGTTTTTACAAAGAGTTTCTGTTTGGGTGACACAAAGCTTCCCAACAAAGAAAGTCAGAAAGCTCCCAACCAACTAAGCCTCACACTTCCAGAGACAGAGCTTCAGCTGCTTCTCCCCCAAGGCTCAGCCGAGGAAAGCAAGCCACTCCGCATCACTGTTCGTTTACCCTCTTGAACCCTTTCTCTCAGTGCTTCAAGGTAGATGCTTCAGCAGTTAATACTGTTCCTGGGGCATGTGCAAGGAACAATTAAAGCTCATTGTGCCATTGAAGAGCCCTGGGGTGAGCTGGGCTGTGGAGACAGCTGCCCCCATTTTGCTGTGTGCAGCAGCTTCCTGAACAATCCTGTTGCAGAGAGATGAGTATATCTTGCTGATTGCAGAGTTAAAGTTTAAAACTCCAGGGCTAAACTCAATGTGGCATTTCTAGGCTTTTTGCTGGTGGCAGCTGTCATGGTTTGTAGCATTTGGTGCCTGGGCAGAGCAGGGCTGGGTAGAGCCCAGCTGCTGAACCTGCAAAGCCTTTTCCAACAGCTGCATCATGGGACTGATGGCAGAAGTGAGGCAGGAGTGTTTGAAGAACAAACACTTTGTAGCTCTCCCTTTAACATTTCGCCTGTGACACTGCAGGTTCTAGATCTTTGATACAAAAATGACAAAAAGGACGTGAACAGTAGTTCCTTCCTCTTAGACATAAATGGCTGTTACAGATGTAACCCTAGCCGTAACCCTGCAAGGCTCAGCTAAGCTTTCTCTAGCAGCATACAGGCTTGGAAGAAGGTGGTGTTGGTCATTCTCTGGAGAAGGATCCTGCTGGCTGGTGGACATTTCATTTGTGCCCAGCAGTCAGAGTGGTCTCTGCCTGTTCCATCTGCTTCTGCTAGACGAGGAGCATATCACCCAAAAGGAAGGTCTTGGCTGCAGGATAAACTTGTGTAGCCCCACCATGGGGCATGCATGGGGTGGGGCAAGTTTTCTTCTCAACTTTGTGATTTGTCTGAAAATTGGAAACCTCTCCAGAGATAAACTGGAAGTTGTCATTGTCATTGTCTCCACTGAGAATAGGAACAGGAATCATATCAGTGCCAGTCATGACTATACAAGCACAATTTCCTTGTTTAAAGCACTACACCAACTGTACCTAATTAACCTTCATGACAGCACAGCAGTACAAGGAAATAGGGATCATTAACTTCAGCTTTGCTTTACAGAAAGGGAAGAGGAACATCAGTGCCAGCCCCATGCATTTCCAATTGAGGTAGGCTTGAAAAAGTCCCAAGATTAAAAATAACAATAATCCTCTTGGGGTCCTCAGAGCATTAAGAGCGCACTTGAATCAAACTTTCAGTTTTTTCTCCAAGAAACATCAGGAATGGAAACTTCTCTCCCATATATGCTTGTTTGTGACTCAACAACCAAGGCTCCCAGAAAATCACACATTCTTCATCACAGTGGGGCAGAGGCAGTAAAGGTCAGAATGACTTGCTCGCTGTTGCTTAAAAACGATCTGGGAAAAGCTGGGACTAAAGCTGTGTGAGTAGTTGACCCTGCACCCCCTGCTTGTTCCTCCAGACCAAACATTTTTCTAGGTGAGGGAACCTGCCTAAATCAACCAGTGGCCACTTAACAGCTGTCAGAGGAGTAATTCAGGTTTGAACTAGTGACCTCACCCCTTCCTCTCACATCTGCTGAGGGACAGACTGATGACATTGACTGTTTACATTAGGTCTCTGAGCAGCCTCGATGCTTTGTCCTGGGCCCAGCAGGAATGGAAAGATGCAAAACCAGTGCTGCTTCCTGACACTGCTCTCCTGGCTTGAGGCTGTTTTTATAAGTTAGTAGGAAAGAGCAACTTGCACAAGTCCTTCTGAAAGTAAAGAGTTCACCCTGCCTGTCATATCACCTGCTGGCAGGGGCTGAGGGCAAGAGTAGTGCCTGTGCCATTTGTACTGGGCACCAGCAGAGGCTTGCATTTTGTCTGAATCAATGCAGTGCAAAGCCCTGAGGAATGTCATGGCAGCACAGAAAGTTGTATCTGTAACTAACAATCTCACTTCTGCCTGAGTCATAGATGCTGTTAGGATCAGGTGAGAAGAACTGCCCAGTGGGCAGGACCCCTGCTCTGGAAGAGAAAGCCAGTGGGGAGTGCAGGTGACGGTGGCCAAGGAGGAGAGTGTGGGGAGACTCCTCTGTTGTGTGGGGTGCCGGCCCCAGCCCAGAATGCAGGCATTCATCCAGGAGAGCCTTTTACTCAACTCTTTTCTCCTACTTATTCTTCTGTTCTAAGCTGAGGTGGGGTGAAGTGAAGCTGAAGGGACCTGTGAAAAGACCAGGTCATTGATGGAGAGGAAAAAGGGCCCCGCAGATTGTGAAGAGCTTTCATGAGCAGCATGGGCTTGCAGCCGGCTCCAGGGAACAGAACTGTTCCCCTGCTTAGGCGGTGTGTCTGTCTCTCTGATTATTTTGTGTATTTCATCTCTGCTGTCTGTCTTGCTCTTAATCTGGGCTCCTCTGTGCCAACAAAATGCTTAGCTCGCTCCATTGTCTGAGAGACTAATTTGCACTGTAAATCTGATGCTTATCTTACATGACAGCTTACTGTGGGTTTTATTGCAATCCTGAAGACAAACTAACCAGGGATGGCTTGAAAGCTTTCAACGTATCATCTGGAATATACAACAAATATGACCCAATTCAGCTTGCCACCAGGTTAGGATGTGGCCCCTTGTGGTTGGGGTCACCAAGGATTTATCTTTTTCTGTTCAAATCTATTCAAGCCTGAGCATCTTTGGGTTTTGGTTTGGTTTTTTGTACATTTTGTTGATAGGTTTGGGGTTTTTTTTGGTGTGGTACATCTTCTGCTTTGTGTTGGAGATGTTAGAGTGCTTCTGCAACAGCATCCCACCTCCCAGGTCCAGACCTTCCATCCCTTCTGCCTGAGGAGTTTTAAGGACTGTGGGAGTGGCTGCAGACCAGGTGCAGGCAGTGTGCAAGCACTGGTACTCCAGTGCATTGCAGCTTTGTCGTCTCTGCCTAGCTTAATCAGAAAGAACCTTTGTCCTTGTATTGTCTTCATCAGTATTTCCTGACACTTTGTCCTATATGTTAGCTCTCTGCTGGCAGAGTATCAACCTCCCTCAATCTCACCTGCAGTTGCCACCTTCTCTCTGGTCCACAGGCTGTCCAGCTGCAGGCATCCAAATACCATGTAAGAGATTCTTATACTAGTGTAGCTCAGATAGCTGGGCAGCTCCAGAGACATAAATCTTCCTACAGATAGGTTCCAGGTAGCCTAAGATGCAGTTTTACTGGGGGAGAGCCAGAAAGATTATTGCTACTTTGATATAGGTCTTGGTTCTACAACTGAGCATGCCAGTAGGTGTTTAATGCCCAAAGCTTCTGCATTGCAGTCCTCTGGGACACAAAGGATCCACTTCCTCACACGGGAGCAGGAACAGGAGACCTGCCATCCTTGAAGGATAGTGCTTGTTTGGGTGACCACTCTGGCTTCTACCTAGTCCTGCTCTACAATTGCAAGGATTTCTGGACCCCTAAGTTCTTCTTGCCCTCGGACTGCAGACAAAACAGAAATGGCTGTGCTGGATAAGCACTGTGGAGCAGTTGAGGACTAGCAACTAAGCTGGACATGGAGCCAATGGGTCTCAGTAACATGGAGGGAGAGGAGAAAAAGAAAATCTCTCGAGAAACTGTTGAGGAATAGGTAAGGAATAGGTTGTATACTGGGTAAAACTGTACACTGGAAACTCTATACTGGCCCTTCTCCAACTCATATTGCAGTCCACGATATCAGAGAGGCGTGCAATTTAAGGCTTATTCCAAGCTGTCAGAGCTAGTGAACATCAGACTCCCTGCCCAAAGGAGACCTCTGTTCAGACTGGGAGAAGTTTAGGGGAAAATGTATGAATCCAAGAAAACTCCAAACTCTGCAGAATTTCAGAGAACTCCAGGACAAAAACACCTAGGGAAGGATCATCATACCACCTGATTCTGGTTTAGGGTTAGGGTTGAGAGAGTCAAAGAGCTTACAGCTCCAGAACACTGGGGCTTGAAAAGACATCCCAAGGCAACCCCAGCAGGGTCCCAAAATTGCTGCTCCCACATTTTTCTGATGTGGAAAGCCATGGTGATGTATTAGGGTTCCTCTTAGGCTACTGGGGAATATTTCAGCACCTTCTGCTGGGCTGTGATAAGCAGGATTGGGATGCTTTCACAAAAAAATTAATGTCTGATATAGCTTTACTTTATGTAAATACAACAAAACTGCAATGATTGAACTGCCAGCAATATCCTTCCATAGTCCTTTCCACCTAAAAAGATGCTTCAATGCATAAAGCCATGGGAGCTTCCATCCTTCAGGAAAAGATCTAACAAAGCTGTAGGATAACCAAACATGCCAGCATGATTCTCAAATAACTGCTATTTAACCTTTTGCAGACCTAACTCATGTTCTATCTTTTTTTTTACCTTTTTTTGTCTGCATTTTTTTACTGATGCTCACTTTGTGATTCATTGGGGGGAAAAAAAGCACAGCCTATAAACATTATATTTTCTGTTCCTCTGACACAACTTACTGTCCATCTAAAAATTATTCCCTTTTAGCACGATCTGCAGCTGCAGAAACACATTCACCACTTTTCTGTCTTTGTAACAGAGCTGGAAATACAATATTCATTACCCCAGCTGAAGCTATTTTCTTACACTGTGAGGTCAGAAGCATTATTTCATGCTGGAGAATTGGGAACATTAACAGGTAGGATGGACTGGCCACTTTCTGAACTGAATCACCCTCCCAGAATGGAAACTTCAATGGATTTAACATCACCTGCCCACCACTTCTACTTTTGTGGGTGTTGTCACTTGTGTTTGAACACAGCACAAGCTACAGTGTCATAATAAAAGCAGAAAATTAATTCTCATCGTTAGACCTGTAAATCTTCCACACCAGCTCCCTGTGGACTAAAGGGTGAATGCACTCCTTTTTTTTCCCTGCCAGGATTGCTTTACTGTGTTTTTGCAATTATTAGTAACTCATCTCATGGACGGAACTGGCAGTGAATCAGAAGTCAGAGTACCCAAAATACCCCATGAAAAGAGCAGCTCTTGCACTGCTGCCTGCACACCGCTTTGTTAGCTGGTGCAGAGGGGGAGGGTTGTGTGCAGGCCAGCAAGAGAGTTGTCAGGTTTGAATCTCGTGAGAAGCAGTTCAGAGTCAATCCTTTTCCAAGAAGTGGTGAGCTGTGAACGTTATGTCTGCAGTGTTGTGGGCAGGTGTGATGGCAGCTTGGGTGGGTATATCATGCTGGCCTTGATCCAGCTGGCACAGGTAAGCCAGCAGTGACACAGCGTAGTAACTTAAGCACTGTCTTAACACTATTAAATACATAGCTGAGATCTCTGGAGGGCTTGTGCAACCCGAGGTGACGTTTCTGTCACCGTATCTTTACTGCAGTGTGCTATCTCTGCTCGTTCAATTACATCTCTCGCAGATAAGTCTGTGCTGTGCCTCAGTTCCACATCTGACGTGAGCCCAGACCTGCTTCCAAACAGATGCTTCTGAGGACCTGCAGGCTACACAAGTGTGTTGCTGTCTGTAGTTCATGCCTCCTGTACTGGTATTAGTCTTTGTGGTTTACTGGCATTAGCCAACACACGTTGGAGGGGAATTAGATCTCTTGTAAAGCGGGATTTGCTTTGCACTGCAGCATGAATGTTTGTTTGCAAGTTTGGGGCTGTAACTGACCTGCCTTCATCTCCTCTCTGTCACACAGGCAATTCTGTTCCCACTCCTACCCTCTCAAAGTCCTTTCCTGCTATGCTGTAGGCCTGGGATCGCCTTGGTTTCTCCTTCAGGCAGCAAGAGGTCTAGGGCTGCAAGGCAAGGCATTATGCATATGAGAGCATGTGCCATGGTTGACAACCGTCCTGGGCTAGGAGAGGTGCCCAGGGAGGTCTCCAGCATGACCACATCTGACATTCCCTTTCTCTCTCTTCCCACAGATGCCAGCAAGGACCACCCACAGCAGCAGGCAGGAGTCATCTGGAGAGTGACAGGTGGCCTATTCAGTATCACCCGTGGAGCTGTGGGTGCCACGCTGGGAGGAGTTGCCTGGGTGGGCAGCAAGAGTCTGGAGCTCACCAAAACAGCTGTGACCAGTGTCCCCGCTGCTGGCGTTGGACTGGTGAAGGGCAGCGTCTCAGCAGTGACCGGCGGCGTCGGAGCTGTGGGCAGCGCGGTGGCCAGCAAAGTCCCTTTCACTGCAAAGAAGAAGGACAAGGCTGACTAATGCCTGTCACAGCTCCCTTCCAAAAGATCAACCTGCCCATACTCTCCCCCTACCCAGCACCTCTTTGAGTTGGAACCAGCCGCTTCAGGGAGGGTCGAGCACTCAAGCAGACTCTGGCTGCAGTCTGCTCAGCACTGCCTGCCTGGCTCAGAGCTTACAGAGCCACTGTCAATGCCTTTCACTCCCATCAACTACTGGGAACTATCTTTACTCTGAGGACTTTAAAGGCGCAGTCATCTCTGTCTTGTAGTTTCCTTCCTCCCTTCTTGTCCTTGTAAGCATGGAGAGATGGGAGAAGGCATCAGGCTCCATCTGCCTGGAGGTGAGGGGAGTAACAGGGGATGGGGGGAACTATGCCTGGCTTGAAGTGCTAATTGCATAGTCAACTTCAAGTTCAGCTGGGAAGACAGTCTCTGAAGCACCCCTTTCCTCTGGGAGGTGTGTTTGGGAGATGTGCCTGGCAGAGAACTGCAGAAGTCCCATTGATACAAGGGAGAGATACTGTGAAGAGGGGAAAGCCTCCCTCCTGCCCTGCACCTCTTACCTTTTTTTTGCAGGGCCCATCCCCACAAGCTGCTCCCAGTCACTTACTCCCCAGCTGAATCGAACCCTTCAGAGAGGGTTCAGCAGAGCAGCTCTGGGGTGATGCCACACCAGAGTATGATACATCCCAGACCATCAACTTCTGAACAGATTTTCTTGGTGAGAGGGAAGAATATGAAAACTGCTCTATGTTCCCATTTGGGGAAGGAGCTGACAGTGGCACTTGCCAGGCCTCTGTGATATTTCAGAACAGGCAGTGATGTTCCACAGAGAGACCAGGCCTTTCGTTTGACCCTTGAAGTCCTTCTGGTATCCCTGTCTGTAACAAGGGTATTTTATCTCTTGGTCACACTCACACTCCACAGATGTCAATAGTAACCAGGAGCAAGTGTGTTCCCAAATGCCCCCCAAATTCTGCTGCAGGGATGGAGAGGAAGCTGAGAGTGTTGCTCTCCCCACAACTCAGCACCCCGGGAGTGGTGGCCTGGGTGTGAGTGGGCTGCACGATGTTGGAGAACACTTCCCAAGGGGCTGAGCGTGCTCCAACAGCAGTTAGCCTGCACAGGGCACCAGCAACTCCTCTTCTGCACGCTGCTCCTGTGGCCCCAGCTCCTCTAAATGACCATGTTGCACTAAATAGCCCACCCATAGTCATAGTGCCGCAGAAACCCAGACACCTGCATCCATCTGGGAGTCACAGCCATCCTCAGCCTGGCCTGGGATGCTCAAGGGGCCACGTGGCATTGTACACATACATACAACCATAAACATGCACTCATTCACTCACTCACTCACTCCAAGGTCCCCTGTAATTCTTGGGAGGAGGAAAGCCACAGGCTCCACCATTAACTCTGCTGCTCCTGGCTTTGGCAGGTGATTTGCCTAGGTCTGTAAGTGTTGGATGCATAGGCAAGTGAAGCAGTGCTTGTGCTGTATTTTATAAATATGCATCTGTGTTAGCGTGCGTGTGTACGTGTAAGTCCACAGGCATGTCTTCAGCCAGGGAAACAAACCTGTGCCACTGCCACAGAGGAGTTTACATAGTCATCTTTGGCACTTTCAGCCTATAGTTTTTATATAGGGTCCTGGTCAAAAGAAAAATCATGTTTTAGAGGATGTTTTGCCCTCTGTTGCCCACGAGCGAACCAAAGGAATGTGAAAAATCCCCTTTCTCCTGTCTGTGCTGTTTGTTTTCACTCAGTCCTATCTTTTGGATGTTGAAGCCAGCTTTCTTGATCTTCATTTCCCCTTGGAGGTCATTGCACTTCCTGACGGCTCTCTTGTGCTTAGGATTTAGACATCAGGAAATATTTAAGTACGACACACACACCCCCCTGCCACCATTTTTGCTGAATGTTCTTGGGCTTGTGATGCAGTTTTCATTCTGAACTTTATTAAATCCACATTTTGGGGTGTATGTTGCTGTGTCCTCCTGATAATCATGCTGATGTCATTACTCACTCTCCATACCTTTGCCAGGTAGCCCCTGCTGTTTGCGGTGGTAAGAAGCTGCTGATCTCCAGAGTTTGCTGCTCTTGATAGCACGAGAGAGGTTTGACTTAACATTTTTGTTTCTGAAGAGAAAGCAGCATTTGGTAGGTGTGTGCATTTCCTCACTTTGTGTCCTTTGTTCTGGTGAAGGCCAAGTTGACCCAGACATGTCGGTTTTGTCTCTGAAGGCAGCAGCTTCACAGAAAGATCAGGCCTTGATGTGTGCCTCGACTTTGCTGGGATGCTCGTGGCACTTGTCAAGGCCAGAAGAAGTCTTGTCTGTTCTCTCTTTGTCTCCAACGCCCTGCAAACCTGGAGGACAGTTTGCACTGCATGGATCTCTGCTCACTGCTCTCCCTGAGCACATCTCATCTCTTTTTCCAGATCACAGACTGCCCCTGAAGCAAGCTCTAGTCCCACACCACAGCTGAAAGATGCTGTGTTGTCACCATCCCTCTGAGAAAGATAGCTTCTGGTCTTGGGACAGAAGAGTCTTCTTCCTAAATGTCTCTCCCAGCTCTTAGACAGGAGAAGACAGAATCTAATAACCTTCAGCAGCCAGCCCTGGGTGGGTGGCTGATCATGCTTTTGGCTAAATAGTGTCTCACACAAGCTCTTGCTAGGAGAGGCAGGACATCCTGCCCCAGCTGTTGTCTGCAGGCACTGTATGTAGAGGGCAGGTGTGGAAAATGGGAAAAAGGTGATGTAAGGAAGGCCACAGGGGCTTTGAGGGTTTCCAATCTTTTTATTTCTTCTCTTCTGTGCATCCTTGCCGGAAACAGAGTAAAGCCTACCATTTTTCTGGAACTGCCATTTCCTTGCAGGATGGCCCCAGGAAGAAGAGATGTGTTGGTGAGAACTCACAGCCTAAATCGCTGTTCTTACAGCCCAGCTAAAGGAGAGCTCAAGGACCATGAGTCACAAGAGATCAAATTAGCAGGCAGGGGTAGAAGATTAAATCTACTCCAAAAACAAGGCCTCACACTGCTAAACAGGCATTCAGGAATATGTCTCTCTCTAGGAGTCAAAGGCTTTAAGAATGTCTGTGCTAGGCCTGCTCAGTTCACCATGGTGACCCAGTCCCAGCCTGCTTTTCTGGGCATTTACAGTGCCAGAGCAGAGGGAAAACAGGGTCAGTCTTCCCAGTCTAAAAGTAAAGATGTCTTCTGCCAGCTTTTGTTGCAGGACAGTGGGATCTGGATTGGCTGGGGAAGCTTTGGCTCTTGTCAGAGGCCCTCCTTCCCCACTACAGAGACTCCAGCCACCTGGGCCACCCATGCAGTGCTTCTCTCACTGCCCGTTCATGGTAGGAAGGGCAAGAACTTGGTTGTGCATAAATCTTATGGCTACCAGATGGGGTAGCTTGGTACAAAATAGGAGGGGGTGGCATTTCTCTTAGGGAAGAGCACAGAAAGGGGAGTTGGTCAGTGTGGGTTTTGGTGTGTGGTGGTGGTACATGCCTGGCTTGTGTGCTGCTTCCATAGTAATGACAATTGCTTGCGATTTTCATTTAGATAGATCAATGGATGGTTGAAGCGTTAGATGAGCTCCCTTCTTATCATCCACCCTTCCCTAATCTCCCCTAGGCTTTTGTCATGATCTCCCCATGATGGGGCTGGGTCTCCCCCATGATGGAGGTGGGACGTCACCCTGTTCACAGCCCTGTGTCCCACCTTGCCTGGCTGTTGGCCTGTGCCCAACAAACATGTCCTGGCTGAAAGGAGACCCACAGGTGCATCCTCTCCTCCCTTTTCCCTGACTTTAGTCTAATTATCCTTTACGGTTTTTTTATCCCTCCTTTAGCTTTTGGTCTTGCCCAAGGATAGAGCTCACCAAAGCTTTTGCTGAGACCTTGATTAAACATCCACACTTGCAGTCTGGGAGGGCAGAGGGTGATTGCCCCCACAGCTCCCCTCGCTGGGAGACAAGTGCATGTCTTCCGCCCCTCTCTGTCCCTTTGTGTTTTGTGTGTGGAAAATCTCAACCCACTTCTTTTTCTCTGGGTTCCCTTGTTGGCTCTTATCCCTGTGGGTGGGTCATTTCCATGTCTCCATTGCAAAGTCATCCTTGTAAAAACAACAGCCTAAGTGGGAATATGGAGATGGGCAGAGAGAGCCGCAGAGCCAGGGCCCAACTCTGCTTCTGTAGGAGCCGAGGAGGCCTTTGGCAACCCAAAACTGTGGCCACGCGGTCCCGTGCACAGTGCTGGGCTCCAGAGAACACTTTTGTTCTTTATCATTTCATTGTCTGTAATTGGTTTCCTACTGAATTTGTTTGCTTGGTTTGTTTTGCAGTGTGTTTCTGGGAATATTCTGCATCTCTGTATTTTAATTACAGTAAAATTTGAGGATAAAACCCATGATTATGCTGGCTCTTGTTCCTAGTGGGGGGAAATGAGGAGAGGAAGCACAGTTGAAGGAAGATGTTAGAGATTCCTTGGGAAATTAGATCTCTCCCCTCAGGGCTCTAGATGAGGCACCAAGCAAAGCTGAATCTCCATCCCTGCTTAAACTAGGACATAGCTTTCAACTGTAGTTCAAAAGCCATTTTGCTGCAGGCGCCTTTCCTGATTGGAATGGTAAAAACAGTTTGGATAAGACTTCTAAATTCAATTTTTTGTGTTGGTTTAAAGCCCAGCGCGTAAGAGGGCTTTCAGGCTGGGGACAGCTGGCCTAGCCCTGAAAGTGGGACCTCAGCAGCTGAAGATGGGAAATTTTGCCTCTACAGCCGCTGTTCCTTCAGGCAGGTTTGCATAGCCACTTTTCCCAGCTGAGGAAGCAAATTCTCCTCACAGCAGCCTGCTCTTTCTGCAGGAGATGGCAGTTTGACATCCCTCCCCAGAGCTCCAGCAAGCCCCCATGGGGCAGCCTGACCCTCTGCTGACTGGCTGGCAGTGTTGTTGCTGGGAGGCACAGCCAGCAGCTCCAGTCACCTCATCTGCTCCACGGGCACTTAAACCCAGGGCAGAGCCACGCTGTGCTCCCGGGAATGCACAGCCCTCAGGGAGGATTGCTGCTCAGTGGCCAGGCAGTGGTGGATCAGCCACAAGACAGGATGTCCCTTTTACTGGGTTGAGGCCAGGAGCCAACAGCTCAGCATTTGTTAAGTGCTGACAAAAGGATTAATTTAGTAACTAATAACAGGGCAATCAAGCCATTTATTTGGTTGGCATTTTGCTGCCAGCTGCTTGGGAAGAGCAGCACACAGCGCACCAATAAAGCTGTCTGCAGCCACTTCTGCCACCTGCCCCGTTCCTCTGTCCTCGCTTGCAGATTCAGCCAGAAAGTGTGGCTTGGGAGGCACCAAGTTGGTGGCAGGAGCAGGTTTGCAATGACAGGGAGGTGAAGGTACCTGGGGATGCAGTCTCTTCCAGGGGCTGCCCCTATGCGCACTGTGGGGAGGGAGATGCACTTGCCCATCCCCTAGCAAGTGCACACTACACCCCCATTCCTCCTCACAAAGCTGGAACCATCCATGTAGCCTTGCAGACAGCACAAATGAATTACAGGTGCTTGAGCTGTGAGCCCAGAGGAGAAGCTCTCAGGTACATCACAGCTTCTCACCTTTCCTGCAGCCCAGCTGGTTTTCCACATTATGCCAAGTCGCAAAACATCACTAACAAACTGCTCCTCCAGAGGTCTTTTAAGGGGTGAAAGGATGGTGCAAAATCACTCCTAGTTACAGCTTTGCCCTGTCTCACTCAGGCAGCATGTCCCATCCCCCTGGGTGCAATTGCAGCACCTCGTCTTCTCCCAAGTCAGAGTGGGGCGAAAGCTGGTGGGCAGCAGAGCTCAGAAGAGACCTTTGGAGAGAAGACCTGCCCAGGTAGGTGGGCTGTGGGTGGCTCAGACACCTCTGGGCCAGGAGCGGGCCCAAAGCTGGGAGTGTGCAGCTGTGAGTAGAGTCACAAGTTGTGGTCTCATCTCTGTGGGTCGCTGCTCTGCCTGGCTCCAGGAGCAACTGGGAAACTGCTGGGCCATTGTTGTCCTCCATACCCTGGAGACTGGCCCCAGTGGCTTCCTATCTGCAGCTGCTTGTGGTCTGCAGGACATGTCTTAAGGGTTCAACTGTTGGCACTCTGCCAACTGGGTTGGAGGAGCTGGCCAGTTCTTTCATCAGACAGGGATCAAGTAGACCAGCAATGTCTTGTGTAAGGCTTTCGGTGTTCCTGTTCTGCATGCCTGGCTCCCCCATTCAGCAGCTTTCTGACCTGCCCAGCCCACAGGCCCGGGTGTCTTGCAGGCAGCAGGCAGCTTATGAAGGAATACTTGTGTATTACCAGGATCATCTTGTTCATTCATTTTCATTCTGGCAGTTTCATGACCTGCACCAGAGCACTTTCCCTGTCCTCTAGAGCAGGCCATGCCAACACTAGCATCAGCACTGTCAGATATGGTGGAGGGCAGCCTGATGGGAATGGGTTCACTGTGCTGGTGCCATTAGCACTCTGGAGTCAGGCACTTCAGCAAGCCCCATGCTCCCATGCAAACCAACAAGCTTTCAGGTCAGTAAATAACCATGGGTTCTTGCTTTTGACGTAACTGCTTGCATTTTGACACACTTCAGATGCAAACATGCCCACACCTGAGGAGGTGGCTGCAGCTCCCTGCTGCCCTGGGGGCTGTGGTGTCTCCTCCCCCAGCCTTGCCCTACCTGCTCCCAGCCTCGAAGGAGTCAGGCAAACCAGGAGATGCTGCTGTTTGCCTGGTGGTCCATCCACCCCAGTAAATTCGCTGAAGTCTTTCAGTTGAAGTTCACCCCCAGGTCAGTTTTATTGCACTTTTATTTACAGAAAACACAGAAATAAAGCATTAAATGTGTTGGGCTTTAACCAAATTACCCAATCACTTTTTTCCTCTTTTTTTTTTTTTTTTTTTTTTTTTTGTGTGTGGGTTTTTGGCACAAAGAAATATCACAGGTGTCACCAAACAACCATGTAGGAGCAGCTGACCAACTGCCCAGCCCAATAACAGGACTTCAACAGACAGACATGTTGCACTGAGATCAAAAATGAGATTGTTCCACTTTCAGCTTCCAGTCTAACCTGCTCATTGGGGGCAGGGGGAGATATTCTGGAGGGGATGACACCATTCATAAATTATATTTATATTTACCTCTTACATTGTAAAAGTAAACAGTGCAAAAGTACAGTACCCCAGATATCCTTCGGTTTGGAAAGCTTGAAGGTTGCTTTATACATTTTGTGTGTTTTGTAAACATTGTTACCCATCCAGAGTTCTAGCTCTTGCTTGGAGAGACCCAACTCCTGGCATCCAAAATGTATTGAGGGGCAGCAGTTACTTCCCCTGGACTCGGCCGTTGAGATTCCTGCTCAAGGTTTAGTGCAAATTTTGGAGAGAAAAAGACAAGAGAGAGAAAGAGGGGGAAACGAAAGGAAAGAAAATAAAATAAGGCATCAGTTAGAAACAGTACGCATCAAAACCAGGCCTGTTGGGGCTGCCTTAGGAGAAGGGCAGGAAGTCTCTCTCCTCCACCAGGCTGATGGAGAGGTTCTTCAGCTCCTCCTCGGAGCCAGCAGTTTTGTAGCCGAGCTGCGCCAGCACCTGCTGGCAGGCGTGCTGGGTGAACGCCACGATCTCGTAGGACAGACGGAAGCGCCACTTCTCCGCCGTGGCCGCCGAGTTGCGCACCGTCCCGTACTTGTGTTTGGAGGAGGACCTGTCTCCTCGGGTGTTGTTCTGTATCCAGCGCTCGACGTTGCTGTCCATGGGGATGCCCAGGAAATCATAGATCTCCTCAGTCTTTTTCATGGGATTCCTGGCCAGATCTTCGTACCGCACCAGCATGTACTTGCCCTTGAGCCATGGTGGCCGGTTGAGGCCGGTGGACACAGAGTTCCAGAAGTCCTCACACACTGTGGTGAGCTGGGTCACGTCCAGGTTGTATGGCTTCCTGCCAGTGCCGTCCCAGATCCTCCACAGCCTGTAGGTGTCTCGGAAGGTCTCGCTGCGGGATGCTAGGATCCCCCGCGGGTCCCTCACCAGCTGGATGACCTTCAAGTTGAGCCGCGGATCCTCCACCAGGGCCCGGAGGTCACTGACCTCGGGCACCCGTACGGTTTTGATGGCCACGTGGCCGTGCTCTCTGCAGGACTCGGTGGCCAGCGTCAGGTTCAAGGTCCCACACTTCTTCACGCAGTCTCCTTCCTCCAAGTGGAGATCCACAGCTCCCAGGGACTCGCATACAGGTGGGGAGCACAGGGCCTTGCTGGCTCCCCTGCGGAAGAGGCGGTCGGTGGTGTGGTTGACAGGCTGGGGCTTGATGTAGTTCTCCAGGAAGTAGAGGTCGCAGTCATACAGGCTCCTCAGCAGGTCTCGGCTGGCCCCCAGCATGACCCGCCTGTCTGTCGTACTCTTGCTCTGGGTCAGCTTGGGGATCAGGGTGTACTGGACGTGGTAGAGGGGCTCAAATAAATAGAAGACATCGAAGTGCTGGTTGAACAGCTGCCCAACAAATGAGGATCCGCTGCGGGTGGTGGCAAGGATGAGAACATGAGTCTTCCTGGAGAGGTTATACGGGAAAGTGGGATTCTCATCACACAGCCTGTCAGCCACATCAGTGTCCTGGCTCAGGCTGCAGTTCACAGGATTAGGGATGGGGCAGCTGTGGAAGGACTTGGCAGTGAAGGTCCGGATTGCTGTGTACTGGATTGCAATGGAAGCCAAGGCTAGGAGGAGTACAGCCTTCCAGGAACATTGCATGGCTGGTCACCTTCATGGAGCTTCTTCGCAGGTCGTCTTGGTGTCTGCAACCCAACAGAGAATTCAGAGGTTAAGCGTGGACTGCCAAGTATCCAACTGATGCAGGTACCAACAAATGCCCTCCTGATGTATGCCCATCAGTCATAACTGTATGAATCCCAGTCACACACTGCAGAGCCCCATTTCAGACAAGAAAAATAACAGGTAGATGATGGCAAGCCTGGAGTCCAGCCAGGACTTCAGCCCTGTTCCTTCCAGGCTGTGGGTGTACATAAATTGTGTGGCACGCAGCTCACCCCATGCCCTGCAACCCAGGCACAGAGATGTTAGAACCTGGCAGTGACACTGTCTGTGCGTTTCCATCCAGCTGCTGCAAACTCTCTTCCCCAGCTGCCTTGTGAGACATTTGTCACCCCGCCAGCCAGTGCCTTTGACCCCCACTGCAGGAGCTGTGGCAGGGAATGTTCAGGGGATGGTGCTATCTTGTCTCCATCCTTTCTGTCCAGTTGTCAGGATAAGGCATGGCCCATCTAGGCCAGCAACCTCCTGATTGGGAGAGTGGCAGTATCTCTGCTGGAGCTGCAAGCCTCTCTACACAGAGGTCCAACAGCAAGCTCAGTATGTCTCTGGGAATGAGCACAGCCAGAGCTGTGCCCTCAGCAATGAGCTCATGGGGCTGGTAAGGTCCTGCTCCACTCTGGGTTTCAAGGCTCTCCTATTCTGAGCACCAGGGGGGAAAAACAATACTACAAAGGAGGAAGCATGAGAAACTGCATCTCTTCTATACTCTACTGCCAACAAAGGCAGTAGCCCTTGGCACCAGGGATGGGTGCAGGGAAGTGTGGGGCTGTAGTTGCTAAAAACAACTTCAGTGGTGCTAGCCCTGCCTTGCTGCTTCCCATACATGGGCTAGGGTAGGGGAAATGAGCAGGACCCTGGGATGGGATGCTCAGGGACCATGACAGGGGCAGTACCCATCATGCCTGGGAAGCTGCCACATTGCTGGGAGGGGATGTAACTGTGGTGGTACTTCAGTATTCCCCCTGTTCACTAGCCAAATAATGTTCCTAGACTGCCTGCTGCTCTCCAAAGCACAGACATTTCAGTTCCATATACTATTGCTCTCAGGGGAGCGGTGGGGCTGGGAGACAGGACATGGAGGATGCATCCCAGAAACTCCCAATGAGCTAAAACACCTGTGTGGGGGAGACACACCAGTATTAGCACTGGTTTTGAAGCTCCCCTGCACCCACTTTCCCTTGCCCATCTTCCTTCCATGTCCCTCCTCCCACAGCGTGGTACATTCCCCTGCACATCCACCTCAGGCAAACCAAGGGGACAAGACCCAAGTATCTCTGCTACTTGTCCAGCAGAGCCCACTGTATCATCACTGCCATTTCTTCCTCTTCCCTGCTCTCTGTGGGTTCCCAGGGAGAACAATGTGCTGGCCCCAAGCTCATGGTGAGTGCCTGGTCCTCTGCTCAACCCCAGCACGCAGGTCACTGTGGGTGGGACTGTCAGAGCCCGTGCTGTTGCTGCTTGTACCAGGTCCCTGAGGGAGACAGTGGGCCAGTGATGGATTTCACCATGTGAGGGCTGTTCTAACCCAGAGCACACTGAAATCCCTGATGGGTTTGGGACAGTGCAATGCTCCTGGTGAGCCCATAGCAGCTGCCACAGTATGTTGTTCCCATATCCTCAATGTGTTCCGCTCCCTGGGGGCACCCTGTCACCCAGCAAGTGACACCAGGAGGGCAGCTTGAACCTGCAGGTGAGTAAAAAACCCTTGCATTTTTTAAATTAATATTTTATTGTTTACTGGTTGCCCCAGCCGATGTGTGGAGGCAGGAAGTTTCAGGAGCTATCAACTCCAGAGACCTCTCATTGGGAGCAGGGTTTAGAGTGGGACCCCAGAATGGGGGGTCTGGCACAGCTGCTGCATGCAGCCCCCCACCAGTGCTCCCTGTGTCTGTGAACAAAGAGCTGTGCTTTAGACCCAAAATAATGCTTTGAATACAGGTTGCTTTCACTGGACTGCTGCCTGCCAAGGATCATGGCACATGGCTGGAGGACTGAAGTCAGAGATGCTTGGCTATTGCTGCTGCTGGGTTGGGGTTACCCACCCTGCAAAAGGGAAACCCGGCCCCAGTGGCCACATGGGACATTCTATCCCTTGGAGAGTGTTTATCCAGGTCTGCTAAGGCAGAACAGGACAGGTTAGACCCTACTGGCATCTCCTGCCCCAGTGTCTTCTGCATGTTGCCTAGGAGGAAGCTGCAGTGGGAATGCTTTCCTGCTCTCTAGTGATGGCCAACCACACTGCATCCTTCACACACAACCTCAGCTCCTATTCTTTGCTTCATTGTTGGTGGATGCTGAAGCAGATGAGACTCAGATTGTCCTGGTTACAGCAGAAACTTGCTGCTGGCTCCCCAGAAACGGCAAACCAGAGACCAGATGCCTTCTTGGTCCCCATGCCCACCCAATTACTCACTGGCTGTGAGCATTTCATGTTCTCCACCTACACTGACCCATTCCCCTTTGCAATGTCCCAAATGGCAGAGGGGAAAAAACGGGGCATTGATTCACCTCTCTGACTGAGCAAGTGCTAAATCACAGCCCAGCTTCAGCCTTTGCTGCCCCTTGACACCCTTGGCGTGTGTCCTGCCCATCTGCTGAGCTGCAGCCAGGGAGGGGAAGGTTTTGGAAGAAGACTTCCCTCCCTGATGTCTCATCTGTGGCCTTTAAAGCCAGCCAGAACCTCTTCTCACCTCCCCACTGGCTCCCCTGCCTCCTCCCATCACTGCCAGTCCCTGAGGGGCTGCAGTTCCTGCTCAATCCGGCCCTGGGCTACAGGGGCTGTGGCAACTGGCAGCTGAGTGCTCTGAAGGAGCTCCTGGGGCAGCAGAACATGGCACCTGGGAGCTGCCAGGACAACTGAGGATCACTTCTACTCCCACTGCCCTTGTTGATCTGTCAGACAGAGCCAGGCTGGTGTGAACACCTGCCAAGGAGGAGCTGTGCCAGTCTCCACACGGCTGGGAGTGGGCAGGCTGAGCAGTGGACTGCAGCCAACATACCCCAGGAGGATGTGTCCTGCAGACAGGCACAGCAGGACAGCTGCTTGCACATCCATTCCTGCCCCAAAGAACCTTGTTCTTAAATTGGCCTGTTCCTCTTCAGGCGCTGATATCCAGGGCCAGCAGTTCAGAGAGCAGCTGGAGAGAGGGCTATGGGGCTGCATCTGGGAGTCCTGTGTGAGGCATGGAACGTTTTGGCTTCCCAGCCCCAGACCATGGGAGTCATCTGAAACACTGGCCTTGTAGATGTCTCTGTGCTAGAAGTGTTCTCAGTCCACATCACCCTCTGCTCTGTCTCCAGCTCAGCTCCACCAAAAATGATGAGTAAATGCAGCCCAAGGGTGGGAGCCGAGTTCAGTGTGTCCCTTCAGGCAGTTGGGACTATGAGATGGAGCATGGGGTGGGGGTACATCACTCACATCTTCCAGCCCCTGGCACTGCAAGGGGCCTGCCAGAAGGCACATGAGCTCTTTTGGCACTGTGCTGGTGCCACCGCTGCCCCCTTCCCAAACCTAACCCCTTGTGGTCACAGCACACCAGACTGCACACTGCTGCCTCGCCTGCATTTCTGTGCAGCTGCCTGCAGCCGCAGTGGGACCAGGCTGTCCACGAGGGATACACAGCATCCGGCAAACGGCTCTAAGTGCAGCAGGAGGCCAGCCAGAGCCTGGCACAGGGACAGGAGCATTGTCTGTGGGAAGAGGAAGGTGCTGAGCCTTTCCTCTCCCCTGCCCCACTTCCCGAAGCCTTGAGCCTGGAAGGAAAGGAGAGGATGGGCGCAAGCAGTGCAACCTCCCCCACCCTGTGCACCTGCCAACAGCAGCGGATGCGTAATCACCTGCCTTCCTCTTCCTCCTCCGCTGACTCCCAGCACTGCTCCGAGGGAGATGAGCAGGCGAGAAGCCAGCAAGACAGCCCAGGAGCGCCGGGGAGATCGGAGGTGATGAATTAAGCTGAACGGCATCTGTGAGTCACTGGTGCCGGGAGCAGTGAATGCGGCCGGCCAGCCATTGTGCAGCAGGGACTGGGGGCTCCTGTTTTGGGCACGGTCTTCCTAGGTTTGATGGTAATTACCTGCTTTTAGAGCCATGCAGCCAGGCCATGGCACTGAAGGCTGCACTGGCAGCTGAGTTCAGGTGCCTCCAGGCAGGCTGGAGTCTGTGGGGAAGTTGCAGGGGTCAGTACAACTCTCTCATCTCCTCCGCTCCAAAAGCAGCTAGGTATTATGCAGGGCAGTGCCTCACGGCACTGTGGCACTCTCATCCTCGTGGGGGGCTCCCACAGCATCTCCACATGGGCAGCTGCCTTGACTCCTGCCCCAAGCCTTCCCTGCAGGTTCCCTTGCTCCCCAGAGGTGGCCGCGTTCCGACAACTGAGGAGCGATGGCAGCTTTAGGCAGGAGCCCTTGCAGTTGCTGATACTCTCAGTGCTGTTCCTAAGGCTCTCTCACAGGGCAGTCAAAAAAAGCCTGCTCTTTTTTGGTTGCCATCCAGGCTGTCCCTCTCTCTCAACAGCTCCCCAGAAGTTGTTGTCCCCTCAACATGACTGGGCTCATCCTGAGCTCCCTTTGCCACTGCCAGGAAAGCACCTCTGCTTCCCCATGGCAGGGAGGAAGGGAAAAGAGAGTGGAAGAAGGTGCGAGGGTCTGTGCAACAGAGGTGCCTGCTCCAGCCTTTGTAAAAGCCCTGGCACAAAGATGATGCACTGGAGGAGTGCCTGAGCCTTGCCAGTCCTTCCCGCAGGCCTGCCTGGTGCCAGTCCAGCTACCGGCACCCTCTACCCCCAAAACTGATTCCCGCCAGCAAGGCTGTTTCCATGGAAACGACAGAGTGACTCAGGACTTTGGGACCAGCTGGAAAACACAACTGTGAGCAGTGATCGCCTGAGAAGCGCCGGGGTCTCGGTGCCAGGGAGAGGGGTGGATGACTGCGGGGTGGGCAGGGCTGCCCGCACGCTGGGCACAGGCACACCCCGCACAAGGCTGCGAGATGAAAGGCAAAACCTCTCTCCTGACACAAGTGAGGCTGCAGCAGGCTCACCAGGGGACACATCCCAAAATGTGACTCATGGCAGACAACCCCTCTTCCCCCTTTCCCTTCCCCCACCCAGAGACTCATGCATGCATAGTCACCCAGAGAATTCATAGCACCAACTTCAGCGCCTGCTCAGCTCTGCACCTGCGCCTCTGTCCCCTGCCCAGCGTGGAACACCCCTGCACGCCTTGCCCAGAGCAGTACGGCTTGTTGAGGGCTACTGGGGGGGACAAGTGGCAGCCAGCATCCTGCTGTGCCTCCCTGCCCAGCCAACAGCTCCCTCCTGTAGCCCCAGTCCTCCTCACCTCGCCACCCTGGCACAAAAGTTAAGTCGCAGGTTTGCAAAAGGACTCTCAGCCAGTGACCCACTGGCAAAGGCCCTGACACATTCCAGTGTTCTCCCACTGAGCAAAGTTCATCCCGTTAAACAACACTGTGGCCACTGAGGCAGGGAAGACAGACTTCTGGTGGGGTGCAAGCATCCCACTTGGTCGCAGTGGCTTAGTCATGCTGTTGGCTCTGCAAAGGCTGGCAGACACCAAACATGCCTGTGGGCCACCCAGCCTGAGCGCTGGCTGGCTGGACCCCACCACTCCCCAGAGGAAAGAGAGGCCACTGAGAAAAAGCAGCACCAAGCTGTCCCCCGTCCCCTCACCACAAACACGACTTGACTTCGGGCACCACCACAGGGACATGAGCAGGGCTGCTCTCTGTCCCCAAGCCTCCCCCTCAGCAAGCCCCACCAACATGAAATCCTGACGTAGTGGGAATGAATTTTCAGCCTTGCCTCCTCTTCAGCTGTACAGGACTTGAGCTTCCCTACAGTCACAGCTTCAAATGCCAGCTGGGAACTTGTGCCTGCCACCTTCCTCGGGTGCCTCACCATGTGCCAAGCGGAGATGCTTCGCGCCCCCCAGACTCATTCTGCTCTTGCATTCATCAACTCTTGGAGCACTTTTCTTACGGTAAGGCACAGGACTCCTGTGCTCAAAGCCACCCCGGCATGTCCCCTGTTCATTCCCCGCTGTCTCTGATCATTCCCTCTGCATTTCAGAGGGACCGACAGATCCTTTAACGCCAGGAGATTACTGCCCACTTTGACCAGCACTTAAACAACCGCAGGACTTTGAACAGGGAATCCATCTCTTTCCTACTGGCCCACAGCGTACATGTTTTCAGTTAATTAGTCATATCAAGTAATGCCAAGCCCAGCTGGTCCCAGAGTTTTCTTATTGCAACATCCACCTGTGCCTGTTTATCTCTCATCTGCTGAACTGCATCTGCCTCTTCCCGAGGATGCGAACGCCTCGGTAAACCATTTACAGGGGGTTTTGTGCTTTCCACCTTCCCCTGAGCCATCCACCAGCCAGCGGGTGCCTGCTCACTCCCAGAGCACTCCCTGGCAGGAGCTGGAAGGCTCTTTTGGGATGAACGCGCTCATTTCACCGCCGCAAAACACTCTTTTTCCAGCCTCCCCAGCCTACGGCCGCGTCAAGAGCCCAAATCTCGAAGCGCACAGCTTTCCCGTAGGATTGCTCCATGCTATGGCTTGCTTGTACCCCACTCTGTGAGATCTCCTCGTCAGCCTGCGCCCTCACGGCAGGTTTCTCAGACCGCCTGGAGGTCTGACAGCGAACGCCGGAGCACTCGCTCCGCCGGCTGGCGCGGCTGCACGGCCGGGCAGGGCATCTGGCCTCCCTGTGCCACCGGGGACTTACTTGCTCCAGGCGGCAGCTCCTCGCCCAACAGCAGCCCAAGTTTCGCGGCAGCTCGTTCCCCCTTGGGGGTCTGGGGCCGGGGCTGCTGTGTCCCCGATGCTAAAGGCAGCCCCGGGCGGCGGCTCCCCGGGGGCGCTCGCAGCCCGGGCCGGGGTCCCGCTGCAGTCGGGCTGGGCACCAGCGGGAAAAGTCCTTTCCGCCGCTGCGGGCGACGTCTCGCTGCCTGGGAAAGTTGGTGGCGCGTAAAGGGTTACGAGAGAGCCCCAGCCCGCCGCCCCCGGGCACCCCCGCCGATCTGCGCCGCTCTACCCCCACCCCCGGCGCCCCTTACCTGGCGGAACGCCCCGGCGGGCTGCCCCCCGCCCGCTCCCGCATCTTCAAGATCATCGTCATCGGGGACTCCAACGTGGGCAAGACGTGCCTCACCTACCGCTTCTGCGCCGGCCGCTTTCCGCAGCGCACCGAGGCCACCATCGGCGTGGACTTTCGCGAGCGCGCCGTCACCATCGACGGCGAGCGCATCAAGGTACCTCGGGGCCCGGCCCGGGCGGAGGGCGGCGCCCGGCACGGCGCTCCAGCGGGAGCCGGGAGGGCGGGATGCGCCGGGCCGCGCCCTGGCGGGGCTCTCGGCGCCTGCTGTCACCGCCGTGCCCCGGGAGCTCCGCTCGGTGCTGCCCTGAAGCTGCTCCGCCGCTTGGCCTTGCTCCTGCCGGAAAGGTTGTGCGGGGTTCTGTGATGGTGAACCGATTCCTGCCGTAGGCCAAAGCTTCTCGCGTCCTTTGTCAAGTGTCGGTCAGAAATTTATCTTTACAGTGGACTTATGTATAGATCTCGCAGCAGTAGTTTAGCCTTACTTGTGCCTGTTAGCAGCGTGAAATTCTTTGCAGAATTTCTCTGCCTCCGAGAAATTCTGCTGCTTTCTTCGTCGGGCATCACAGTTGTATTAAGCTTTAACACCACAGAGCTATGTAGGTGCCACCGTTATGATAATTTTGCTTTAAAAATATTAAAGGAAAAATATTAAAGGAAATTGAATATCGTTCGGGGTTGAGCAATGCGTTTTAACTTCTAATTTTTAGGATTCTTTTAAGTTTGCTGTGTGATGATCGAAACTACCATTTGCAGAACGCTCTGTAACAGCTTACAAATGCAGTTTGTTTACTAACCTGGTTTTAAGCAGAATCCCCATCTGCTTCTGCATTACAGTTCGTTTCTATGGGGAAAGCTCAGTTGTGCAGGAAAAGGAAGTTAACAGTAGTGTTGTGCTTCTGCGTGGGCCTCTATTATCCTCAGGCATTATAATTACAGCTTGCAGTTAGGTAGCTGAAAGCCATCGTTCTTCCTTGCTTATTTACTGGTGAAGGAGATGGAGGAGGGTATGTAAGGAGAGCCAGTATGCTTTCCTGCTCTTGTGGGATTTTTATGTCATATCCTTTTTCAGCTAAAAAAGAAAGGTAAATAGGAGTTTTTGTTGGGTTCGTTGGTTGGTGGTGTTTTGTTTGCTTTTTTTTTTTTTTTGTAAAACTACTGACTAGAACTCCTAAAACTACTGACTAGAACTCCTCTGACAGCTGAAATTTTATACTCCTTTGTCTGTTGCTGTCTATGACAGAGGAGAGACCTCTTGAGGGATATTGTCTTGTCAGCACCATCTTACTCACTGGCATTTTCATCACCTCTGAATGATGCCTGACCTTAGAGGGAAGAAGAACATAGCATAATCCACAGCTCTTAGATGCTTCACACAGGTCATTGTGCCATTCTGTTATATATGGCTTTGTAGATTGTTTTGCTGCATTTTTGAGAGTATTATCTGTAAAATAAACCAGTCCTGGTCGAGGCAGGTGGAGAAGTGAAGGAGGCTCTTCAGAGACACATTGTTTTGTGCAAGTTCTGTTTCAGCATTAAAGGAATACATTTTATCATTATGGCCAGGACCCTGGTTCTTAGTGGGCCTGTTGTCAAGTTTGAACTGATTTGGGGTGGTTTTGGCAACTTCTCTCTCTCCTCTTCACCTTTCAGTCAGCTGCAGCAGCACCAGAGCAGCTCTGGTGAGCTGAGTTACTGTGGTCCTTGCTGTGCCCTGAGGGGAATTTCCCTCTCCCATCGAGGAAGGTTGTGAAGCAGTGTCCTGTCCCTTCCCCCAGGCAGCTGGACGGTTCTGTCTTGTGCTGCTACAGCAGACACTGTTTCCTTCACAGCTGGAAAGTGCTGTGTCACTGGCAGGAACACAAGCACGGTTCTTCTCCCTGAGGGTCTCTCACACAGCAGTTGTGCAGAATTCCAAGACATAGGAACAAGCATATCCCTTGTACAATAGGCTGACAGGTTCATATCAAACACTGATGCCTGAATGGGAAGAGTAAAACTGAAATTTCAACAAATGGATTTGCTGCCTTCTAAATTTTTCTCTTCCTCGGTTGATCTAAGCATTGAAAATTGAAGAAAACAATGATGTCAGTCTTCGCTGACCTACATTAAAAGAGCAAAACACAAATGAAATTCAAAGGAGAAAGTCTGAACATCATGTTCTGTACCTTTCAGCTATTCCAATTTTTTCCCCATGTCTTTTTAAAGGAGACATAGCATCAAGGCCAGTTAAGTTTTTACCAGTGTGTTATAAACCACACATACAAAGTGAGTCCCTGTTTAGAAAAGAGCCTTTTTGGATCCACAGAACAGAATCAGAAGGTGGGGTGTGATAGCTGAGTCAGTGTGTTTAATATTTTTTATGCCATTTTTCTTTCCTAGGGAACGTGACCAAGTGATTCTGTGCAGTTTCATTAGCTGAATTATGCTGTTAAACCAAGCAATCAAACTATGTATTTTAAAGGGCTCTTGCAAAAACTGTGGCCCTCTGAGGATGGGTTTTTCTGGACTAACAATGAAGCAGTAATCTCAGTGTTACTTCATCAGTGCACACCCATTAACACAAACATTTTCAGTGTTGTTTTTCAGAAGAGGAAGTATTTGGGCTGAGAGTCAGAAATTGAACCATTTCCTCAAGTTTGCCTTGAATGAGGAAAAAAAGCAACTTCTAAAGTGTGCAGCTTTCAACACTGGGAAAGGATTTACAAATGACTCAGTTGATAACACCCTTCAAGCTTGGATGCTGCATGTAAATGAAATTTTGGAGGAACTGTAGTTTCAGCTTCGCTTGCAAGTTATGTAAACCTTTAATTTAACTTCCCCATCTTACCCAAGGCTGGCAATACACTTACAGATCTCTGCTTGACTGAAGCATGACTGATTTCTGCTCTGTGAATGAAATAGGGAGAGAACTGCAAGCTTACAGCTGCCTGTGAAAATCAACTCCCTCCTTAAATTAATTTGATGCAGCATTTTCCAAGATTTATCTATACTGATTCCTTAACATAATATTGTCTATACATAATCTGAGTGGGTTTTGAGGATGGATGACCAGGGTTGAACATATATTGAAGAAAAAGTCACACCATCTGAAGCATCTCTTCCTCTTTTTTTCTTCAGTCTGTCTCGATTCATAACATCTTGTGATGTTATGAACTGTGACTCGTGGATCTGGATTGACAGTGATGCATTGCTGGCAGCAGATTTCCCTTGTACTTGGGCTTCCTTTTTACTAATATAAAAAGTCACTGGTTAAACAAACTGTAAACAAAAGAACTTTCAAGATATTTGCAATTTCTAAGAAGTTTTACAGAAACATTTGGATCAAAGGAATGCAGAGCAATGGTAATGGGAGAACCATTTCAACAATTACATAGTGGCTATGGCTTTATGAGAACAGAGTAAATTTAAAATTTATCTTGTCTACAGAGTATTTAGTATTCCTTGACTTCTGCATCTCAAGGAAAACTCCTTTCATTCCCAGGGTGGAAAAATTTTCTGCTCAAAAGCCAAAAGTACTGATCAAACTGCCTCAGCCACTAGGGATCAGCTGTTCAAGACAGATGGGAAGTTAGGACTCAGCTTTTTCCCAAGAAATCAAATGTCTTTCAGGTGTTTCACTATCACTAAGGTGTGTGTGAGACAGAGCCACACACCAATTTGTTTCTGACAGTGTACAGGGAATGCAGTGTTGTAGCTGAGGGGGTTCTGACTGCTGTGCATTGCAGTTCCTTTTCTCCTGAAGAGCAAGTTTGTTTAAACATCACTGTGCACAATTCTGTAGCATTCTCTACATGTCTTTGGACCCCAGGCTTCCATTGCACAGGATGGTCAATGTGTTTAAAATTTCTGTTTGCTGTTGCTTACATCTGGTGCTACAAAGATTGTTTTGTTTTTTGTTTTGTTTTAGTTTGTTTCAATCTGGACCCCAGAAATTTGAAAGTATTTCAGTTCTTCTGAATGTTTCTATTCTGACTAAGCTCCTAGCACCTATGTTCAGTCTGGTTTGGACAGAATGGTGTGTACATGGAAATGACAGCCACATGTTAAGCTAACTGGAGGTTTATACTTATTACAGTAAATTAGCCAAGACTTCATTTCCTTCATGTGGGAAAAGCCAATTCTTTATTCACATCACTTATTTTATACAGTTTTCACAGACCTCATGTGCAGCACGACAGGCTGGCTATTCATTTAAGAGAGCAGGCCTGGGTTTATGAGGCCTTTCTTTTATAATCCTTCTACCTGTCACAACATCTCCCCCTTTTTTATAAATTTAAAAAGGTTTATATGTTCTGATGTTAAAACAATTTGCAGCTTATTAAGGCTATTACTATTAAATACAGGACAAGATACATAAAAAAATAAAATAAAAATTGTAATAAAAATTACAGTCGACAAAATGTATTAAATCCAGTCGTGTCACTGACACAGGGTCTCGCAGCATGAGAAAAATGAAAATAATGCCCGATGTCTCTAGGGGAAATTGAGATAAATGACCATTGTTTTAAAGTCCAAATAGTTGAGACTCAGGAGAAAGTCCATTAGCTGGAAATGTTGATCTTTGTAATCACTGAATGTCTTTTGGGGAGCCTGGAGCAGGGAGTAGCTGAAGAGGGGTAGTAGGAACACTCTTCCATGATGATGCCATAAAGCTTTTGTTGCCAGATTTCCTCTGTAAGTCTGCAGACACAGCCATGCTCTGGCAGTTCTACTTTTGCTCCTGTTCTGGTTACAGAGGCTGGGTGGTGGTGGAGTCATTTCTTTTCTCCCTGGGCCTCTCAGAGGCCATTGATGTCTGATCAAATGAACAGGTGACTACTTTTAACCTGCTGATGATAAGAACACATGCCTATCTTCTCTTTTAGTGAATGAATCAATTAGGCTTTGCTGTTGTACACTCAATTGGGATTTAATAATCTTTTTACCAAACTTTTAATGTAAATATTGCATTATTCAAAATTGCATTCAATATTGCATTTTGTGTAATTTCACCTGGCAAATTTGTTAACATTCTTGTTAAAGAAATCAGACTATGTTGAAATCTCTGACGTGTAATAAGGCATTGCATTTACTGCTATCTCTCCAGCAGTTTAAAGCTGTAAAAAATAAGAATTCAGCCAGAAAACAAAATTAACTTTTAAAACCCTCTATCAACACGTGTTCAAGGCATACAAACACAATGAAACAGAGGTGGTCAGAAACCGCCCGGCGCTGGAGCGGGGAAGAGCTGTGCTGCCCGCAGGGAAAAGGAGGGGCAGGAAGAGAAAGAGAACTCCGGCCGCTGCTGGAGAAAGGGAAAAGCGAACGCTGCCGTGTCATGCTTACATCCCTAGGGAGGAGATCCTGAGCTCCGCAGTGCCCGGGCAGCAGGCGCGACACTCCCGGGGCTGCCGCGTCCCCGCCTGCCCCCAACACCCGCGGGAGAAAAGCGGAGCGGAGAAGCGACACAATAAACCGCCAAAGTCCGCGTGTAGCAAAAGGGGGAAACGCCAAAAACAATCACAGGATGGGTTAGAGAGGCACAAGGCACTTGTGGCTCCCGGCTCAGGGCTTTCTGGAGGATAAAACCCTGCGGGGTGAGTCTGGGGATGCTCTGTCCCGCCGGAACCGCTCAACAGGAGTAGTCTTTTCAACATGAAAAACGGAATTAAAAGGTAACTTTTCCATCGTTCCTGGGTAGAGGGAACAGAAGCGGACAGACAGACACAGGAGGTGCTGACTGAGAGGTCTCTGCAGCCCGTGGGGTTCCTTCAGCCGACTGTAATGTTAAAACTAATTTCTAATCAAATACCATGTAGGCTCCCGTATCTTCCCCTGCGGCCGCTGCCCACAAAAGCTGCCCCAGCTCGTCCCACCTTTCGATAGAAAAGGTGTTTTGTACATCTGCTCTCTTCTTTTATACGCCGTAACAATAAAGTTAGCAATTTCTTTTTATCGTGTTTTATCCAGTTTGTGCAATACAAGTGCCCACACACCTGTTATCACTGATCTGTCAGCTGAAATTCTCCATCTAAGATTTCCCGTACTTCCCCCCTTTTCTAAGCTCACACTCTGGGCCTTACCCCGCGGCCTGTGTGCGTAATTTCGCGTGTGTTGCGCCACTCTTCCTCAGCATCTTTTTGGCCGCTGTCTCCCCGGCTCAAGGCCACAGCTCTGCCACAATTCTCCATCGCGTCCCCGCCATCGCTTCATTGTGTTTCCAGCATTCTTCAGACCGTGCCCCGCGTCTCCTCCACAGACGCAATCTATGTCCCGGCTCCTGGCTGTTCCCCACGGCTCTCCCCTGCGCCGAGACCGTGTCTCCCACATCTCCGGTTGCAGACCGTACGCTCAGCACGGTCTCCCCACGTCTCAGTGGCCGCAGTGCATTTTGCGGTCCATGCTCACTCCCCCCGGGGCTGCCCTTCCCGGGAACTGTGTTTGTTTCTGTGTTAATTTCTCTGTTTGTTTCTCTGTTTGTTTCTCTGTTTGTTTCTGTGTGTGTTTCTGTGTGTGTTTCTGTGTGTGTTTCTGTGTGCTCCCCGCTGTCCCGGCCCCACGCTCTCCCCGCTCAGGTCGCGCTCCGCCGGCCACTTCTTATCTCCGTGTTTTGTGCCATCCCCGCTGCCGGCTGGGGCTGGGGCTGCAGTCGGAGCCTTTCGCTACTTTGTGTATTCGCCGCTTGAATTTCGTTTCGCTGCCGACTTTGTGAACTCCGTCTCTCGGGTCCGTCCCGGCTTGGCGCGCGTCCCTTTCCGTGGGCGGGCTCTGCCGTCGCCTCCCGCCATCGGTCGGGTCATCGGAGATTGTAATAAATTAGCTGAGACTTGGTTTTCTTCATGCAGGAAAAGCGAATTCTTTATTCTATTTCATACAGTTTTCACAGACCTAGTGTGCAACACCTATTGGCTGGTAGTTTTCTTAGTACTTCGTTTTTTGGCCAGAGGGCGATTTGTGTGCACATGCTAAGATTCGGATTGTTTACGTTTAATCTTTTTCCTTTTATGCATGCCTTGATGCTACACTAATAAGGTCCCAGTTTAAGCACTAAATAAGCTTAAGTTAGATGTTCATCATGGAAGGGTTTGATTCCAACACGCTGCAGAGAAAGATTCCTTTGGCCTGTTTTTGTTGGTGATGTTGAAATCAAGCATGGATTGATTTCTTCCTATTTTTACATAGCAGTTAATGTCATGCTGACAACATTTTGGGGAAGATGAAATTATTTTTGGCAATAACAAAAATCATGTCAGCTGAGAGTTGTATTGGGAAGTAACATATATTTAATTTTCAAATGAAAGTGCTATTGCTAAGACTTCAGGATTTGTTTTTATAAAAATCTTTAAAAATACAGGTTCCAGCAAACTTTCAGAAATTTGTATTTTCTCTCAAGTTGTGTCATCATTCCTCCTGGCCTCACTTGTGAGCAGCTTTGAAAGCCAAAGCTTCTGAGATTGTGTGAATGCAATGGTTTTCTTCAGCACAAACTTGTCGCTGTGATTAATTCAGACGAGTAGATTTCTGTGCTCGTGTAACTCTCCTCACTACAGGTAATTTGTGTGTCTTGGTTTAGAGACAGGTATCTGCCAGGGGAAACTGGAGTTTTCCCTGGAATGGAGAATGTAACCCCCCTGCCCTCCAAATTACTATAATTTTGCAATTAAGGGCTTTCAGGCAAAGATTTGGGAATAGGAAGAGCAGTTCTTTACTAGGAAT